>JABSTT010005024.1:0-22287 GCA_013339685.2 Hyalomma asiaticum
GTGGAAGGAAAGAATAGTAGAGAGGGAAAGGCAAGGAGTTTAACCAGTGTATGACAATCAGTATGGTAGCGGAGTATACGCATCGAAAAAGGATATGCCCATTGATCAATGCGGATGGTTATGTCGGAACAAATGCCAGTTTGTTTCCACCGATTGCTTAAGATAATATGGTAACAAAATACACAAAAGATGTTGATGACATCAATAAACAGATAACTATTTCTTGAAGAAGAAGAAGAAAGAAAGTTTATTGAAAGTATTCAAAGTATATACATTTACATTCGCATTGTAATAGAACAGTCACAGGTCCAAAGTAAGAACTGTCAGGGGGACCTCCTAACAAAAAGTGAACAGAGGAACGGTACATCGTTAAGCAAACAGTGGCGAAAAAGCAGCAAAATATAGAAAAAGGTGTGCATAAAATAGAGAAATATAAGTAATAAAGACAATTGGCTTGAGACAGATATCAAAACAAAGAATTAAATCATAAGTCATTAACAAGTGAATCTTAAGACGTTTACGAAATGACTGCATTGTGCATGTTTTCAAATCAAAAGGTAGCTGGTTCCACAGGGTTACACATGAAAATCTTGCCGTGGTTCGACCATAATTCGTACGTGCTTTAGGTGAAAGTAGATTACAGTTAGTTGCAAACCTTGTGTTGTTGGTATTTACAAGAGTGACATCAGAAAACTTGGAAGGGATAATTCATTATTTACAACACGAAACATGATTATTAGAATTTTCTGGCTAACAGTTTTTGCAGGGGCAAAATGTTCAAGTTACGAAAAATGGGGGTTGATGGTGATGAAAATGGGTTGAAAGTGATAAGTCTTAATGCTTGCATTTGTAAGCGTTCAAGATGACGTAGATGCGACCGATACGTATTTCCCCATGATGATAGGCAGTACGATAGATGACTCTGGATAAATGCGTAATATAAGGAAAGAAGGATTTCGGTTGTAAAGTAAGGGCGTGTTTTGATAATCACACGAATACCGAAAGACCCTTTTTGAGTTAAAGACTGAGCATGTTGCTGAATTTCAAATGTTCATCTAATCTTACGCCAAGAAATTTAGTGGACGCAGATGCGTGAATGAGGTGTCCGTCAAGTGTCACCGCTAATGAAGAAATGGTCGGCAATAACTGTGGTGAATGAAACACCGTGAATTAGTCTTCGATGATGATACGTAATGCATTTGATTCGCGCCATGAATGAACGTTATTTAATCTATGTTTAGTGAGCGTTGTAGCATGAGTGTATCCTTATGTGTGGTATTTCTGCAGTTTATAATTCATTTGCAGTGTTTCAGTAATGATGGATGCGGAAAATGTAACGTGAAATGCGAGATCGCATGGTCACACAGGCCTGGCTCCCGCAGTACAGGGGATCTGTTAACTTCCGTGTTGTTAGCACTGCGCCAAGACGGGAAGAAGTCTTGGTAACACGTGTTGGCGGAGTGACGATTTGTGTTGATTAAGCCGATATCCGTATAAGTGACGGTGAACCGGCTCGCCTAAATGGTCGATGCCTAGTTAAAAGAGCACGTGTGCGACAAAATGTAGTCATGCAATCGAAGCACCCGTGAGTACCATTTGTGCTTTGGCATAGCGAATCTCGATTTGATACAAATAGTGCCCCTCCAGGATGGTCTAGTGACTATGGCACTCGGCTGCCTATCCGAGATTCGTGGGATCGAATCTCGGCCGCGGCGGCTACACTTTCATGGAGGCTAATTATTAAGGCCCGTGTACTGTGCGATGTGAGTGCACGTTACAGAACCTCAGGTGGTCAATATTTCCCGAGCCCTCCACTACGGTGTCTTCCATAATCAGAGCTGGTTTTGGGACAAAGAAACCACAGAACTCAATCAATTCATACAAATAGCCATGCACGCATCACGGAAAGAAATCGAGGGGTGGGGAGTCGAGACAACACCACCTTTCTTTCTTCTTTCTTTCTTTCTTTCTTCTTTCTTTCTTCTTTCTTTCTTTCTTTCTTTCTTTCTTTCTTTCTTCTTTCTTTTTTCTAAAACCTAAATTCGGCATCACCACACAGCCGAAACTTTGTCTATCGCTATTATCTTTTCAGCTTTTCCAAAATACCCCCAGGTTTCAGCGCCCCATTAGGCACGGTAGCATCTTGCACGTCTTTGTCTACCAGTAGTCGAGCTAACATCTGACATGGCTGCATTCTCCTTCTAGCAGTCTTTGTCGTACGTGCGCGTTCTAATTTATCCGTACTCCGGCACGATCTACGATGAACACCGAGCGTCGCCCCATCATCGTCATTCACTCCGTGGATATGCTGTGATTTTTTTTTCCTTCCCTTTTTATGTCCGCCTTTCACAAGTCCCCTCTTCGCCTTCCACTCCTTCCGAGGTTGGCGGAAAGGGGCACGTGCCAGCCGGTCGCGGACACGAGCCAGAGAGATGCCAAGCCTAGTACGCCACCACTCGTCCACCTGTCCACCACTCGTCCGCCGCGCTGGTGTAGGGATTATGGTACTCGGCTCCCACCCAAAAAACGCTATTTCGATCCCTGCCATGGCGGTCGCATTTTCGATGGAGGCGAAAATGCCAGACCCATGTGCTGTGCGTTGTCAGTGCACGTTAAACAACCACACGTGGTCAAAATTTCCGGAGCCCCACACTACGGCTTTTCTCTCCTCTCTATCTCTTTCGGTCCGTTTACCACTAGCCCCATGGGCTCTTAGTCGTGCTCCCTGCATGGGCGACAGAAATTAGCGTCCTTTCCTTAACCGAACCACAATCATCCTCATCGCCCACGGCAAATCTTCCCGAGCGCTACATATTTTACACAAAGAGAACATAAACAGTGGCCGGGGTGGTCCTTATTTTACACGTCAATTGTTGTAGTCATTTGTGGTAACCACTCTTATAATAATGCAAGAATTGATCCATATCTACTACTCCCACTCATCATGTGTTTGTACAGCTTGGCTCGACCGCGTAAGGAACACTCCAAGAAACGACGCGCGTGCATCTCTCTTAGACAAACAGACGACAAACAGACCTCCCTGCACTAGCATGGCACAGAGACACCGCATACATGAGAGGCATCGCAATGCTGTCGACATGCTTGGTAAGCTCGCGTCACGCACATAACCAGTCAATTTGCGCAAAGGCTTTGATCCCACTCGTGAAACGTCACTGAATAATTCGGCACAGGCAATTTCATGGTTGCCTGCTTCGCATGACACCGATTCCCACAACGCGTGGCATCTGCGGGATATTTTATTTTTCGCACACGGCCATCGCAGTAGAAGACAGTAGTTTGAACGCAAACGCAATTAGTGCGCGTTCCACAAGCATATACTTACAGACTTCGAAATGAGTACGACAAGGTGGGATTCTGAATCTTCTTCGTTTGCATACTGTCGGCTTGTTTGTCCTTAAAGATCGCTTTCTGCTGTTACTCAGCCTTACAATATTCCATCTAATGACAAATTGTTATTGTTCCGAATAACAAGGTTGAGAGTATAGGTAAGTGGGGCGGGGGGGGGGGGGGGGTGAGAGGTGACGTGATGTTTAACAATAACAATGCTCCACAATAGTCGAAAAGTATTCGACGTATATCTAATGGGTCATTTTATTAGCATTTCGCGCTGTTTCGCTAGATATCAACAGCTGCTGTTAGCACTTCGCGAAATACGCATTAGCAACGGTTCTCATGCGACAAATTATATTACATAACCATGCAGCTCCCCTCATAAAAGAAGCTCATAAGTAACGCCTGATCGCATTTCACTTGGCAATAGTTTTGAATATAAATTGTATTTTGGGGCACCATCTGTCGGGCGTATTTGTGCGCGACAAATTGATGCGGGTCCTTGAGTAAGCGTTATTGAATGTAAATAAACGTTAAGGTACGCATAGTGATGTGAGTTTGAGCACTCGTGCTCGCATAAACTGCTCTTGAATAGTTGCAGTAACTGCAGGAAGAGCGTGTGGAGAGCAGGAAAAAGAAAAGCCGCGTGATTGCGTTTTGTAAGGCTAAGTACATTATCGAGCGCACGAATGCAATATTCAAAGAAGCCGCTTTCTTCTAGAAAATTATACCCCGAGAATTCATTTACCGCGCTCAGAGTAGAAGCGCAGAAGCTTGTGCAACTCAGCCGAGCATAGGCTTCAAGAAAATTTCGTGAGTCTCATCGCCACTTCATCTTACGTAGCGATGAAGACGAAAAGAAAGTGATCGCAATAAAGTTAACTGGATGCGTCACGGACCTTCAGTTACGAAATACTCTACATATCATGAAGGTGGAGAAAAGGTTGCACCGGTCTCAAATCTAATTCTCGCGCTTGAAATGCATGCAAGTTTTAACAAGAGAGAATTAGGGCTCTTTGAAACGTTCTAAACGATATATCTCACGCACCCTGGAAAAACAAATTAGCAGCTTATACAAGCACTGATTTCTTTAAAAGCTGGAACGGCAAAATCAGCGATAGGTAGTCCCCATCGTGACACTACTCTTGAAGGAACTCAGACGTTAGGCGGTAGATAACATGGACAAAAAAAAACGCAGTTAAAGATACAGTAGAAGAGATAGCAGCGCCCTCTATGAGACGAGCAGCCTGAATTGAGAGCATTCCGAACGATAAAAGGTTTCTCTCGACTTCGTTATTTCAAAAGTTAACAAAGTGAGGCGGGCAGTAATCACTAAATGCCGAGAACCCACGCGCAAAGCACTGATTTTCATCTGGAAATGCACCTAGAATGCGGATTATATTCGTTCTGCATAACACACAACGAGGCAATCCTGTCCTAGTTGAGTAAAAGGACTCCCGTGCTACGCGATGTTATAACGTGGCGATGCATCACGGCGTCACCACGTATTGTTACGCAGTCACGTAACGTCGTTGCAAGACGTCCTACGATAACATGCTGACTTGGTCACATGACTTCCGGAATGATCCGCAGTGGATGACACCCCGCAATAAACGCGTACAAATTTCGGTGCCGACTGGATCGTCAATGTGCGTGCCCTTTCTTCCTGTTTTTTTAATGCTTTTTTAGAAATAAATGCAGGAGTTATCGCCATTTCCTGGAGACAGCTACCCGTTTTTCTTAAGTGCTTTCATATAAAAACAGGATACATAAGTAAATAGAACTACAAAGTGTCTTGTGCTCTCATCAAAGAAACGTTGAAGAGCTTTCGTTTCATTGTGATGGATCTTTGGTGGCCATGGACCTAATATTTCCGCAAGGGTAAAAAGTTGGAGCTGAATCTTATAAACGTACCCCTTTTGTATCTTGGGACGAATCGCTATACAGGATTAAACGTATATAAGTGGACGCATGCTGTTTTGGTTGTGGTGATTTTCGAACCTACGCTCGCAAACGCTCGCAAACCGACTGTCTTAGGCAGGGACCTACACACCTTTCACTTTTATTTTTTTGCATGGCCCATGCACCCACGTTTGCAGAACGTGCGTGCATCGCCACCGCACTAATGCTCTGGGCTGGCAGCACAAAAAATAAATCTGTGGCGCCATTAAGCTTAGCCTTAAGGGTTGAACGCAACAGCGATGCCTGGCACCTTTCTCATCGTGCTCTCTTCCGCTTGCGATGCTCTTCAGTCGCCTATACACTTAGTTGCCATGACACCGCTTGGTAGAAAGTACGAATTGCTTACGTCGCTGGGTGGCCTCGCTCGTCATCTCGCGCCATTTGACATCGATGCACAATCAAATCTCGCCGATGGAGATGGCCCCATTGTAACTGAGACTTCAGCTAGCTGGTAATGGTTTCTACTAAGGAGGGTGCAGCGCTACCCGAAACACGGACAAAGAAAGGGACGCACCTGCATCATCTTTGTCCATGTTTCGTGTAGCACTGAACCCACCTCAAGATGAAGAAGGCAGGGGTATAGGCGCGGGGTGGCTTTACAGATAAAGGATTTTTACGATCATGAACAATTCCAGCCGGACAAGTATCCAATGTTCATGAAGTGTATTGGAGTTTTCTTGGATGTGTTGTCGTGTTTCTTCTTTGTATTATTTGTTGTGCACTTGTCTTTCTTTGGCTACCTGTCAGTGCTTTGTTTAACAACAACGTAATGAATACCACGAACGAAAAAGAAAACACATGCGTTGTGGCCGAACGCTCCGGATCGAGGGGTCGCAGGTTCAATTCCCCGGTGACCAACTTTCTTTATATCTTTATTGCTTCTACCTAGAATTTTCGGTCACGGAGAACGTGATATTTTTCCTCGCAACCAACGACGCCGACGCCAACACTGGAATTTATTCGAAATGAACTCTTTAATGCTATCGCGTTAAAATACGTAGAAAACTATCCTTAATTGATTTCGCCATGATCAGATTCCAGACCACTCAAGCACAACACGTAAGCACGGCATGGAAGAAAATTAGTGACCTTGAGAGCATCTCGACGCCGACATACGTTAGAAAGAAGTTCAAAGGTGCCGTGCCAATTCCGCGTGACATCTACTACCGAGGGAGGGTCGCAAGCCAGAGGGAATGTAGAAAATACCAGCGCACTATTCGATCTCGTCGGGGAAAAAAGGAGCTCGCTACGCCCTTCAATAAAGTATCAATATGAGGGAAGCACATGAACACGCGGAAACGCCCCTAAAAACAACACCTGTGCCCAAGGGAACAGAATCATCACGAATGCCTGACACCCGTAAACATACAAAATAACAAAGGGAGTTCGGCCACCAATGAAAAAATGGTTCAAACATTAAAAAAAAAACGTAGTTATTCCAAGTAGAAGTTGTGTCAAAGGAACAAGTGTAAAAGGCGCAACAATTAACATAGGATAGACCGGTAGATGCTTTAACGAAAGGGTGAATGAGCATGCATTGTCAACAAGAATAGCTCTGGTGGGCACCTAGCTGAACATTGTAAAAAATGTGTTCGCGTCCCTGAGTTTGCGCGCATCTCCTTCCTTAAGCGTGCGCATGACGAGACTGAACGGGAATAGAAGCTTATAATATTTTAAGTATGGCGGCAAATATATCAACAGGCGTTCTTTCTAACTTAAGCAGAGCA
This sequence comes from Hyalomma asiaticum, assembly GCA_013339685.2. Lineage (NCBI taxonomy): Eukaryota > Metazoa > Arthropoda > Arachnida > Ixodida > Ixodidae > Hyalomma > Hyalomma asiaticum. The sequence goes on from JABSTT010005024.1 coordinate 7,041, forward strand.
GAAAGCGCAGTATAACCGCTTTCATCGGGACGTTCAATACAAAGTTGGCGACCTGGTGTTGAGACGTAATCATGTCCTAAGCGATGCTAGCAAGAAATTCTCAGCTTCTCTGGCACCGAAGTGGACGGGGCCGTAACGGGTCTCATCTCTCGTGTACAAGCTGGCGGACTTACAGCTAAGACCGATCAGCGGACTGGTGCATGTCTGTGAGCTCAAACCCTACTTCGACAGAGGGAACGAGTGGCCAGAGGGGAATGCTCTCCCGCCTTCGCAGGCAGCGGCATCGGGTGGCACAGCTCGACGTTCGAGCTCAGTGCGGCGCTACAATTTGCGATCTCGACGGAATTAACTGTCCTGATTGTAGGGGCTAACTTTATTGTGTGCGATGTCTGACGGAATGCTCCATCGGCGTCTCACATGCAACCTTCCGGAGCAAGCATGCGCCTTCTCTTTGGGCTAATCAGCAACAGAGGGACCACTTGGACGTTCGTCGGCAGCAACAGCGGCCAGCCAGAAAAAGCTGTTTCGTTGCGCGCTCTACGCAAGGCCAGCCTCCTGCGGGTCACAACGCGTTATGAGCAAGGGTGCGGCGACAGCGGAGACCACTGCAGCGTCCAGAAACAAGGCGAGAAAAAGGAAAGCAAAACAGCAAAGCAGTTTCCAGTCCCGAGTGGCGGCAGCGGCCTCTGCAACTTCGGAAAACTCGGCGACACTTCGGTCCCGTTGCCCTCTCCCCACCATCGTAATCCCGTAATACCTGGAGAAACGGAGCTGAGGAGGCCGCGGGAGTAGAAAGAAAAACTGGGTTCGACGGACGAACGTGCCATTCGCGGCACAGCAACCCCTTGGTCAAGATCGTTCGTGCATCGTCCGCCTCCCTGCTAGTATGCCCGACAACGGAGCTGCCCGCAAGATGAAGAGGCGCTGGTCCGAACCACAACATTCCAACACTGGGCCTTCTCATGCAACGAACGGGAGGCCACTCCAGCACCACCAGCCTCCTGCCGCGCCGAAGGTACCCCGCGCCGATGACCAGCTGAGCGAGTCAACGGCGTCGGGCCGGGCGGCCTCCCCAGGTCAAGTATGGCCGGCAGACCAACCTTCGCCGGCCACCACGGGCGCGACATCCAAGACGCGCTCGGTGGCCACATGGACCTTTCAAGATGGCACGGAGGCGCCCGTCTCCTATTTTTCCGCTGCGCCCTGGAAGAGGCAGGAGCGGGCGTACACGGCGAAGGGAGAGAGCCACCTCTTCGCACCCTTTAGCGGGCGCACGATCGTCGACGGGCAGCGTAAGTCCAACGGCGCTTCTCTTCCCCCAGGGCCCGGGTCCGTCTTTTGCGAGTGCGGCGTCCTGCTACTGCACAAGAGCCACGAAAAATCCACCATACACCGCAGAAGAACGGGGGCTCAGCGAGACGAGGCGCCGGTGAGCGACACCCAGTCGGCGACGGAGGCCATTGTCCGGCGCCTGCAGACGGATCAAGAGTTCGCGAGGTGGCTCCTCGCAGTGGCTGCGGGTACAGCGGGAGCGATCCCGGCGGCATCATCAACGCCGACGAGCAACCACCTAGGGTCGCCCGCATCATCGTCGCCCGGCACCCAAACCAGGCCAGTGACAGCGGCCGCCGCGGCTCCAGCATCATCGCCAAGCGACATCCTCGGGTCGCCCGCGTCAACTTCGCCAGGTTTACCGACTTGGTCAGCCGCGCCCGTCAACGACAACACCGCGACCACGGCAGCGGTGAGGGGAGACAGCTCCCTCATCGACATGGACTTCGGGGTGTTCCTCGAGGCGTAGTTTGCATCGACACTTGTGTTAGCCCCAGGTGATGGCGGTGGCTTCGTGGACGAAGGGGCTGAATTAAGGACGGGGGGATGTGGGAATGCATGCGCATTCCAGCGGCCGCGGACCGGTTGCGTGTTACGTGCGCATGCTTTGGCAAGGGCGGCGCGGTGGGAGAGGGCACTCACGCCGCTTCCCCCGTTGCGTTTCGTGCCTCGCCGCGGTGCCGAAACCGGTACGCCCCCGCTCCCTCATTTCTACCCGTTTCCCTTTTTCATTTCGTTTCATTTCATTTTATTATACTGTCAGCCTGATTGGGCTATAACAGGGGTGGAAGAATAAAAATTACAAACATACATATTGAGAAATAAGAACTCCTATACAATCATCTATATTAAACATGTAACAGTGATTGGCAACGGATAGCCACAAAACACTAATCAGAAGCACAAGCACAAAGTAAACCATATATACAAGCATAAACAAGCATAAAATGAACTATATATGTTGGAACAACGCGTCTTTCAGCTTTTTGACAAAGGAAGGTGCACATTCAGATGACACAATGGAGTTTGGCAGCCTATTCCACTCACCGATCGCCCACGGAAAGAAACTGTACTTAAAGCAATCGTTGTGGGATCGGGGGGGGGGGGGGGGGGGCGAATGTACATGTTGTGGAGGTGTCTTGATGTTTCCCCTGTTTTTATTTCTATGTACTTTGATTTCTCGATTTTTACTTGTTCCTTAATTATTAGAAAGAGTAATTTTAGCCTTTCACGCTCAGTTCTTTTCTCTAGTGGTTGAAGGTGGGCTTGTTTACAAAGTTCAGTAGGGGAGTGGAAGTGCTGGTACTTGTTAAATATGAAGCGCGAAGCGAGTCTTTGTATTCTGTCAAGTTTAGTGCAATTAGCTTTTGTATATGGATCCCAAACTACCTTTGCGTACTCCATAATTGGCCGTACAAGTGCCTTGCAAGCCAAGCATTTGATTTCTGGGCTGGCACTATACACGTTTCTCCGAAGCCTCCACAACGCTTTATTGGCCTTAGCGCATACGGAGTCGATATGCAGATTCCATCGTAGATCTGAATTTATCAATAAACCAAGGTATTTGTGTTGTTGGATCCTGGCATCTCTCCCAAGATTGGGGGAGATGCCTCCTCTCTCAACCTCTCGAAGGCGCGCCGCTTTCTGGAGGGTCTTGTGTCTTTCGTCTGGAGGCGTGGGGATAGACCGGATCCCCTCCGAGTACGCGAGATCGCCGCCCGCCGCCGTCACCAAGCGCCTGCCCTTCCTCCCGTGAGCGATCTTCATTCTTGGTCGGAGCGCAAAGCCACACGAAGTGAGCTGAGTCACTATCAGCCCCTTTTCGTTGTGCGCTTTTCTTGTATTGTTGTTTTTGCCCCAGCCGTAAGGAATATTACTCCTGCGCGCTGAGGCACTTGCATATTTTATACTTGTTGTGTTGGTGGCGTCAGAACAAGGTGAATAAACACCTTCGTTTCCAAGGCTTGTCTCTGTCCCCCTGGCCTGAACCCGCCGTGGTTGCAATCTAACGCGAACCGCGGGATAGGGGCCACAGCTCTAATTGTTAGGGCTGCTGCGTTTGTGCTTGCGAGTGTCTGCCACTCCGCTAGCACTCATGGCAACTGTATAAAGGTTAAGAAAAACCCCTATATTATATATATGATGTAACAAGCGGGCGATAGCAGGAGAAGCCGACGATGAGGAAGAAGAGGCGCGTGCAGTGGAATAAACCATGGCGGATCAACCACGGCACGGCTCCCGTTTCTAGCGTCACACGAGTCGACAGGATGATGACCTGGCCGCCACCGCGTCAGCTGCACGTCGTCAACGACGCCTTCAACACAATGCCGTGACTGAACGCCGACCACAAAACCAGACGTCTGCTCTGAAGCTTTTGCAAGTTTACGGAACTCACTTGGGACATGTGGAACTGTCTGCGCATTGTGACTTTTCCTTTTGTGTGTGTTTCCTCTCCTTATTCTGTTTTTTTGCTACTTTTACTCCTTCTTTCAGGGGGAGGGGGAATAATGTGGCGTAACAAGCGGGCGATAGCAGGAGAAGCCGACGATGAGGAAGAAGAGGCGCGTGCAGTGGAATAAACCATGGCGGATCAACCACGGCACGTGCCGTGGTTGATCTTGGTGTCAGCAGTGCTCGGGGGCCGCACAACAAAGCCCCGTGCGCCCTGGCAGCCTCCAAGAAGACGGAGGACACCCGCTCGACGGGGCAAGCCCTTTCGGAGAAAAGTGGACCGCCCCAGCGGGTAGGCAAGGGGCAGGAAAGAGCCGGAAGAAAAAAGGAACACAGAGAGCCAGGAGCCACGACGAACGACGGCCACGAAGCAGCGTCCGTCCGCCTCCTGAAGGAAAGTTCCGCATACTTCTTTTTTGTGTAACAATACAGTTTCTTTAAAATTTAATAATTCGTAATTGTCTCTTCATTCAACCACTCACCTCGATCTGACATTCGCTCCATAGCCGAGACACTCGTTGTGATGAAAGTTTGCAGGAGAAGAAAAGAGGTTCGAAACAAAATGCTTCCGTATATATATATATATATATATATATATATATATATATATATATATATATATATTCGCAACTCCAAAAGAAGTGGTTCATCTGGCAACATTGCTGAGAAAAACAAAGATGGCTTCTATATCCAGGGTCACGGCCGCGCTTCCGCTTTACGCTGTGCTAAAGTTTCTTGATAGCGGGTTCGAATCACGATGCTTCGTCGAATTCGAAAGGGTTCTTGCTGCCGAATATCTGATATTATCGGTCTAAAAGATTTGAGCGGCGAAACAGCGGAAATAATTGCGCAGTGCGTTCAAACGTCCACTTGTTCGGAGACCCGCATCAGATTTTCTCAAGGATAAAGAGCCTTCCAGCGAGCCTGATGTTGAAGAAGGCAGGCCTCTCCGAAAGTTGCAAGCACTCGTGCGCGGCGTTGCTTCATTGAGTAAAAATGCGTCACTTATAAACGTGCTAAGAGAGTGCAGTTCTATGCGCGGAGCCGGGAGACAAACTTAGAGGCGCGGTGAACAGGTCGAGGGCTCGAAAGTTGGAACGAGCGCAATAAATACCTAATTGTCACTAGATGAACTCGAAATGCAACCGCGCTACGTTAAACGATCGGACATTACCTCCATAACCACCAAACAAATTACGAGGCGCAGCGCGCGCATGGGACGAAAGCGCCGAATGAGGACAAGCGCTCGCTTTATATCTACTTACTAAAACGCATGCGGACAAAATTACGTCAGCAGTAATGTTACCACGGTTCGAGTTTAGCATAGGCACACTCAGAAAACGTTACCAGATACACACGTATAAACGATGTCGCTATTTTGTTCACGCGCTTGCCTAATCTAAACCACACTCCGGCTCTTCGAAAAGCGCGCAGGACATTAAACGCGCGCACACACAATCTGTGTACTCATCGGGGAGGAAGAAATCGTCGCGAGTGAAGTGCCTGGACCAAACTAGCATAGTTCCCGTCACCTTCTTGCCGATGCGCAAGTTCCTAATCCATGTTGCCCTGCTCAAAGCGTCGTCTGCTTCTTTGGGGAACCGCCGAAACGACGTGTTACTGTCCTTGCATCGTGATGACACGCACTGAGGCACGGAACAAGCATTTTGATGAGGATATCTTTCTTTTTCGGGATGCTTGGAGGCGGCATGGCGTCGATTAAGGAAGTACAGAGCTATTTTACAGCACGCGGTAATGCGATACCATGCCGCGTTTCGAGGTCGACCTTGAATTGGCTGGTTCCAGGAGCGTCCGCTAGGTGGCGAGTATTTAGATGGAATCGCGAATATATAACACTACCGACAAACTCGCCGTAACTGTACACCGGCCTCGGCAAGCCTGACACGGCAGCCGAGCCCGCGCTGCCTACACCGAACACGAACTTTCACCGGCGCTGCACACGTGACGCGACCTAGCCTCGTCGCCGAGGTTTCGCGCGCTTTAGCGCCATCTGCTTTTAGCGCGATAGCGTTGAAGAGCTCGTTCCGCAGAAATACTGCCGTCGGTGTCGGCGTCTCCACGCGTCTCCGTGAGTGAAAAAAAAAATAACAGCTCCAAAAATGGACAATTATGTCCATCTAGCGGAAGACATATCGAGCAATGTCTCAACTACCATGGCCTCCGAGACGGCGAGCGCGAATACGCCATCTCGGAGGCCATGCGACTAGAGCAGAGCCTATATGCGGTCTCGTCGGATGCTCTGCATCTACTTTTTTAGCATTTCATTCTCACGACAACATTAAAAATGTGAAGTACTGCAGTTGCTCTTTCACCGAAGGACGACAGAATGTGACCATTTACGAATAAAATTGTCACGCCTCCGCGCAGTTCATAATACAGGACCATGTGACTACATCACTCCACAAAATTTTCATGAAGCTGATATAAAAGTGCTGTTAAATAGATCGAAAACTTCTACCATTGCTATAGATACGTCGCGCGCGCGCGCGTGTGTGTGTGTGTGTGTGTGTGTAACTACACACATTAATAAGTGTGCACTGAGTGGTTCAAGTGCACACTAGGGGCCGGATTTCGCTATCGCGTTCCACTCCTAAAGGCGAAGCTTAAGAGTCCCCCAATTTTTTTTTCTGCCGTTCCGGCATATTTTTTTCCGCATTGAACGGCAGCCGAATGAGTGGTGTCCAAGTACACGGAAGTTCTGCCGGTGCCTCGAACCACGTGACGCTATCTAGTCTCGCAAAATCGTTGCACGATCGCGTGACGGCGACGTTTCACGCGCTTTGCGTACCCTACGTCTGGACACCGCTAACTTCCTCAGGACTGCTTTTTTGTCAAATTGTGAAACTGCGTATAGGGCGCTGGCAGTGACGCCTCAAGATGGTACCTGCACGAATATATCGCAATGACGGCGGACATAATCACCTGGCGTGCTCCCTTCCACTAGACCATTCGGCGTACTGTTTGAGCACGACGCCGAATGTATGAAGTGCAGCCAAGCTGGATATACCGAAACATCGAGTGCCGTTGAACTTTACTTCTGCTGTTCGACTTGAAAACAGCAGCGTGCATGCAGTAAGTGGTGATATCGAGTGATATATTCGGTACACATAGGAAAGTGCTGATCGCAAAAACAAAACCGCATGCATCTGTGTATTTCTACCGTATTCTAGATCTGTGTGAGCAGTGAGTGCGCACTGAAAGGTATGTGCCACACGAGCTAATGCGCTGTGTGTCTCCCAGCATGCTGTCTCTTGTGGGCTAGAGAGAGCAATTCTCTTTCCTTTCGCCCGGGCTACACCGGTGGCCGCTTATTGTTGTTGGATTGTCTGCAAGCGTAATTTTACGCCACCGATCACTTGCTATTCTGAATTTCATAATAGCCTGGTGACGTACAGCAAATACTGTTTTTAGAACCCCGAGCGAATACTTTTCTCCGTGCCCCGAGCACAATACAGCGTCGCGGGATATTCCAATGTTACAATGTGCATACTTATCCTAAATTATTGTCCAAGCTTATTTACTGCTTTTCGTATTATTTTTGTAATCTGGGTTTGTTTTTATCCTAATAAAACGGGTACAAACGTCTCTAAAGCACTCGTCGTGTGAAATTTTCTATCGCGAAATGAAGACATAGAAAACTGGAGAGACAGGAAAGGTGGTATTTCTTCAACCAGCGAAACCAACACGGACACAAGGAGAGCGCAGACACAGCGGCGCACATAAGTTCGTGTTCTAATGCGCCTTGGAAATTTCGCTTACGAAGAGGGATATTATTCGACTAGATGACTGCGCTTGTGTAGCAGAATTAGGCGGCGAAGTTTACAGGGTACCACATACGGCCCGATTGCGCTATTTTTAAATGTAACACTAAGGTTTCGGCAGAAAAAAATTGTTCTTCTGAGCATACATTCGAACCTATACTAGTCATCACAATATGCTGCAGCAAAAAAAAATGTTCATCTAAAAGATTCATTTAACCATTAGATAGTGGGCAGAACATTGAGTGCTGGTGACACAAAATACATAAATTAAAAACCATCGTACGATTGGTCTTCTGCGATATTGTGTCAGCCGTGCTGACCACGTTTCACACAATACACAATTTCATTTCAAGAGAACGATCTCTTTGAATAAACAGGTTCGACAGGCGATAAGTGAAGAAGCACAGAAAAAACAGACAATTTTAAAATACAGCGTACCTAGCCGCCCTAACTACCTCTTGAGCAATATAGCTTTGTCACATTCTTTTGTCATTTCGTTTCAATTAAGCGAGGAGTCAATGTCGACGGTTGTATCCATGCCAAGTACAGCGGGGTTACTACCCAACACATCGCTCACAAGCGTACCTCGATGGGAAATGTTTTTTAACAAGCGAATGAGCACAAACCATTCAATACCGTGGCAAAGAAAAGAACGAACGAAAAAAGACTAATTGTCAACCGGAAATGTCATTTCAAAACTAAAAAAAAGTGCATTCAATTTCATGTAAACGACCCCACTCACCTGATACAATACAATTAGAGGCGCAAACACTGCATGCTGATTCTTCGGCACAAGACATAACGTACGTAGGATCCTGTAATCAAATGACGACATATAATATCTCTGCGAAGGCGAATAGGGACCTGCAGAATGAAAATTGCACGTTTAAAGCTAAGTGCGGCGTCGCTGCGGTTTGCATTTAGCGATATATGGCGGATCGAAAATTAACGCCGAGCGAGAGATAAATCATCGTTGGAGTCTCTCCGGAGGCAGGAGCGTAATGAAACAAGCGCGGCACTTTGTGAGAGGACTGGAGGCGCCTGAGTGGCGAGAGCAGGTATATCCATGCGCCGTTTTATCCCGGCACAGGACAAGCTGGCGTAACCGTAATATATAATGAAAAATAAACAAAATACTTCCAGACGTGCTTGCATAGGTCCTTCTAACACACCGCTCACGGACAGCCCGATGCAATAATTTAGTTTGTTGTTGTTCACCTCAACTCTGCCTTGCACTACCTGCCCAGCAACCTAGTTCATGCCCTCACTCCCCAGTCCATACCACGTAAAATACCAGACAGCTTATGGTCTACCATAAATCCGTTGTGCACAACAGCGTGCCTGTAACAATACTATGGAACCAGATAACAGTCGTGTAATTTTTTTGCGATTCGCGGTCTGTAAGAATGGCAAACCCCGAGGCCCATTATTGTAGAAAACCGCAACAGCGTGGTGAATGAGTAACAACAATAATAATGAACATCCTCAAAAGAAGCACATGCTTCTGAGCAATTTTAATGTGACCTAGAACGCGCACACAACACTCAAACTTTACTGAATGCTGAGCTGCGTGAAGCCCTTCACCACCACAAGATGTCTTCCAATGGCTGCGGCGACTGTGCTGACGCGCCACAACGAATAGTGCGCGTTTTCTCAAGCAGGCACGTAAATTCCACAAGCCTCAAGTGAAATCGCATGTCTGCGATGCTGCCGTGAATAAAAGCGCGGCAACGGTTGCCGTACACACACGATATAACATGCGTGCATTCCTCTGTGTAAGATCCGAGTAAATTACTATTATCCGACACACTTTCACAGGCGCTGTACTCATTACCCATAACGGCCAAACGACAGGATGGTAGGAACGAAGCGTATACACTCCTTACTCACAAATCGGGCTAAACAAGCACATCGGCCTAATAAAATTTCAGGATGAATTCATACATCACCAGCCTGTCTACGCCACTGCAGGGCAAAGGTCTCCCCGGAGCATAGATCTCTAGTTATCCCTGTCCTGTGCTAACTGAGCCCGGTTTGTTCTCTCAAGCTTCCTGATCTCACCTGCCCACCTAACCTACCCCACGCAAGGAGGACTGTAGAAAGAACAATATGCCACCACACAAACACACGCATCAGTTGCAGCACGGCATAGGTCAGCAGTGTGGGAGAACACTCATTCATACTCACTCACAATAATTTTTCCAGGACCCCGCACTCACTCGCACTCACACTCACATCGACTCACACTCACTCACTCGCACTCGCACTCACGTCTATGAAATGAGTGCGAGTGCGTGTGAATTAGTGCACTCATGAGTGAGTGCACCGACCTATGCAGCACGGTAACCGAATTCTCTCCAAAAACAAAGAAAAAGCCAGCAGTCTACAACTTAAGCACACCGACTCCACCGCCAACAACCTATGCGAGCTTCACTGGCACCGGCGAGAGAAGTAGGGGCCAGACATTCTGGCGCCTACATCTCGGCGTTGAGCACTGTGCCGACGCCCGCTGACGCTTTGAGCCAGGCCCTGCGTTCGCATCTCCGGTGCGGACGGGAGAGGGCAAGCTGTCGCCTGTCGGCTGCATAGCGGCGTAATGTCGATGTAGGCTTGCTCTGCACGTACGTTGTAAAGTCGTCATGTGCAATGCCGTCGCGCAGCGCTCGAACCTGTAACGTAAATTATGTGTCTCGTGCTAGCATGTGTATTCTTGAGGGAGGGGTGTAACTGCGCTTATAACCTGTAGCTGACTGTACTAAACACCTTTGCTTTAACCTGACGAAGATTAAATATAACTTCTAAAGACTATAGTGAAGATATAAGGCCAATTTGTTCCTGTTTGAGCGATGTTGCGGTGGTGTATCGGTAGAGCATCGAGCTGCTCTCGTCAACTCCTGGTTGTAGGTGCGCTCGAGTCCGCCCCGGTGGAACTATTTCAGAGTGAATGCAGGTCCATTTTTTCAAAGATCCACATCCGTTACAGGAAGTTCGTCACTATTTCTTGGTGGACCCCGGCATAAAACAAAAAGAGAAAAAGCGGAGCGCTGCCATCCTGCTCACGTCGTCTCTGCACTCGCGAGTTTGGCCATATAGCGACCGATTACCCGTCGCTCATTGGTCTCATCGCCGCGGGCTGCCGCCGGATACCGGACAATTTGGCTCTTGCCATTTTTGAGGGGGATCGCCGTGTGGCCACCGAGTTCGAAACGGCGAACGGCAAGCTGCTTTGCTGGTAGTGTGGTCGTGCTCGCAGAGCACTGGCCACCTCTCGTCGCGGAGTGAGGGGCTATGAATTCGATTCCGAGCACATGAACAGGAGTTCTTCTGAGTGTTTCTCTTTCTTGTTCCTGCTTGTTTATTTTGCTGCATGATATGCGTTACGGTAGCCACGTATGGGGCCGTAGCGGACACCTGCACAAAACACTTTAAAAAATGTGGTTGATCCTTCTCTCAACGTAATCGATATAACACGAAGGTGAAACGCTCCTCCGCACTTGCTCCAGCTTTCACGCTAAGTGAAAGAACACTTCAATATTTATACCACAAAGACTCAGTAATTTTCTGTATATCATAAGTCTATCGCATTTTTGTACTTCGTTCTAACTCCCACAGATTCCCTTTTCGTAACAATCTGCCATAAAGCCCTTGTGCATATAATGTTTAAAGTTCTGTGAAGGCTCATTTTTTTTCCGAGCATTTGCTTGGTGGCTAGCACGCTCATAAATGACGGCTAGCTACATTCCCCTGTGTGTGCACGCAATATAAACACACGCGTGCAGCCGTCAAGCGTGGCAAGCGCACTTGTTTCAAATATGTCAAATAGTTCTGCCTTCTCAAAAGTTTGAGAAGGCAAAATTATAGTAATAGTAGCATAACGAAAGGGAAGGGGTCAGGGCTCGTTCTTTATTTGTTAGAAAGAACTTAATGAGCAAACAGACAAAGAAGCCTAGAAATTGTCTATTGCTCATTGTAGTAATAGTAGCAGTAGCAGTAATACAGCATGTGAAGCAAAAGAAAAAAAAAAGAGCGCGCATCGAAGACTTCGCGGATGTTAGTTTTCCTCAGCAATGGTAAAACCAAGGTCCTTCAAAACGACCTTCCAAACCATGGAGAAGGCATACCACGCTGGCACCTGCTGCGTGTACGAAAGTCCTGAACCAGCCCTAATAGTTTGCAAGGAGGAGCAAGTCCAAGTCCGCCATTCCCCCCCCCCGCCCCCCTTCCCCGATGCGGTTCCTAGAATATCCATTGTGCCAAAACTCTCCCTCCACTCTAGGCACGCAGCGAGGAAAGGGGTGTCGAGAGAGGCAGAACGGCGTACACGTGCTGTGTCACCGCTCTGGCAGTTTTCCGTCGACATGCTAAATGCGCCGTGTATCGGGGATGCCAGCCCAAGCCGTTGAGTTTTTCGACATGTGTGTGCTCCTGGATATATTCTTCGATATGCGTGAGCGCCTGGATATGAGTGGCCGAAAACTATGTGGTGTTGCGAAAGGCGAAGGCATTAGGATGTGCTTTAGGCAAGAAAACGGACACACTGCACAAGTCCTCCGCTATTTTAGGCCAAGATCACTGCAACCTGCATACATCAATGACAAGGCCAAGTGGTGACTACTTCTGCGTCTCGTTGGATTTTTGCTATATCTTCTGACCACGCATGAACTATTTCCAGTCTTCTTGTATGTTCTATTAGTGTGATGCGCTTGAATATTTTCTTTTGCTCAGATATTTCTATTTGCTTTCGATCGAAGAGGCTCACGTGGTAAGTTTTCCTGCATAATTCCTTGTATAATTCTCTTCGTTGATATAGCTTCAGCCTAGCAGTATGCACGCGTGTACCTCGGAATGCTGATTTATAAGTGCAAAGCCTATCTGACAGCACATATTGCTTATGATACAGTGCCACGTGTCTGCGGTTGGTAGTACTACTGGAATGAATTCTCAAGTTGAATGACACTGTCTCTTTTGTTTTCTTTTTATCAATTAATGAACTTTCTTTTAGTCGAAATACTCGTGAACAAATAATGCTTCTATGCAAATGTGTTTGCAACATATGTTGGTATGTATGTAAATGCAACATACGTTGGCAGACCATTCGAGATTGTGAACAGTGTGTGCATGAACATGCCTCACTAGATAACCTATTGTTAAAAGGGTATACTGAGACAATGTTAGTTGACGATCCACAGAAAGCCTACAAACACACATCCTTTTGGCAGTATGTTCCTACGGCGTCCAAAGAAAATTGTTCATAGGGCACTGGTAGAAAGTAAGCAGACAGCCTATGAACACGCGTCTATGTACTGTTGGTGGCCATTGTTTCCAGGACGCCAACAAGCAGTCAGTAAGAACTACACAGATCTTTGTAAGCATTCTCTTGGTTGTTGTAGGTTCTAGTAGCAATTGTCTGTAGACAGCCAAGTTAATGTTTCTAGAAATTTTTGTAAGGGCGTCTTTGAGACGTCAACCACGCGAAATAAGACATTATTCCCCCAATAGAAAGCCTTTTTGGTCTTGTGTGCTAGCTGGGTACAGACTTTCTATGCGAAGAAAAGAAGGGCAGACGGCAAAACAATATTTAGAGACGGCCAGGTTGTGCTTGAACATGGGTCGCCTCACGTTTCGAATTGGTAGTCAATGCAATGGCAGTGCACCCACAGTTAGCGTCTGGGCTAATTCATTTCCGGAATGAATGAGTCGATCAGTTCTTGCCTGATCGATGAGAAGGAAAAGGAGGAATTCTCCCATGGCCTCGCAGGAAAATCAACTTAACAGCCCTTCCACCCTAGGTTGCCCGGAAAATTTGGGAGGTACACTCGACGTAGTACCACAGCTGAGGTAATTACCGTATTACACTACAGCTCCCAAAAACTGCCGCAAAGTTTACCACTGCACCACCGCTTCACATTTAAACGCTTTTCCCGAGATGAATTCCGAGCTACGCCACATTAGGGACAGTTGACTTCGCTTTAGCTAAGTAAAAGTTGAAGCGACGCTTCAGGACGCCATTACTTATGGCTCATACCGATGCCAGACGTCCTTCTGCACGTGATGTCAGTGGAGCCGCTGCCACCGGCCATTGAGCTGAGCAACAGCAGCAAGTGGTTCTATATGTTCTTTCGGGTACCGACGTTAGAAAGGCCACCGCCCATCTTTCAAAAGCAGGAGCTCTCAGAAACCATATTTTCGAAACATGGTTGCCTGAAATACCAGCACGTGCCAAGGCGTTTTAAAGGGGCCCTGCAACGCTTTTTGAGCAATAAGAAAACCATGCCGGTAAGTCTGGAGGCTCCTGTGAACTTGTGATCACAACAGCAATTCCCAGTTTGTTTTCAAACAGATCTAGAAAGCGCCCGCTCGTCTTTCAACAAATGACGCCACTGGAGACTCCGACCTAGACATTTGAGACAAATAGCATCCTTGGTCTCTCTATCGCCGAAAGGTAATGTGCTACCCAGTCGAAAAACCCACCAGTCTGAGTCTGGTGTGTTTTACCCGTTCACAACAGAGCGGAAATTCAGACACGGGTTCTGGCTTGTCTGTTGTACCCGGCCGGTTTGGCACGGTTTGGTGTGATTTGGTGTATCTGGCATGGTTTTGGCGTGTTTTGGTGTATCGGGCTAGTTTTGTGTAATCTGGCGCCAAGCGATCTGGTGCCACATACCATAATTTCGCGCAGTTACACAATGTTGCAAAATCAGCAGATGTTGCTAAACTTAATATCATTGTGCCGTGATTAAACCTACTGTGGATCAAAATCTGCACACTTTTTCATGCCGGAGAAATAATGGCAGGCTGCATGACGCAGTAGTTTTGATAACAAAAAAAAAAACGGCCGACTTCTTTATTTCATTCTCGATCTTCTCGGCTTGCTAGTTTTCTGTGACAGCCATTCAAACCTTTTGTGGCCCTTCTTTGACTCTTCTTCAGAGTGGCCTCGGACAGCTGTGTGGCACCTGAAAAAGACAAGAACAGTATGTTATAGGAGTTCCCTCATTTAAAGGGACACCAAGGGCACATATTAGGGTTAAGCAAGACTGAAAGATTCGGTTTGTGTGATAGCCACCTCGCTATTCCTAGTGAGAATGGAGGATTGTAAGAAAATCACAAAACAAAAAATTGAGTTTTATTTTTAATGTGGGAACATGGGAATGTAGGCTACGTAAGAGACGGCTATCCCATAAAAATTCAAGGAGCCACTCCAAAAATTGGAGTGGTGCCTTCTATCCCACTGCGTTTATATCTGTCCGATGTCAGCTCATCTAATTTGAGAACTCGACTAACTGCTCCTGGTTTTAAGTATTGAGTTAGATAAACTCCGACGATAAACCTGCTGTAGCCACACTTATTGCTCAATATTAACGCCATGGAGCTCACTGCGTCGTACCGTTGGCAGCCAAGATCATGACGTCAGGCCCACTTTCCAGCGTGGGCGATTGAAACTGAGCTGCGATGTCGGAGATTGTGAGCGCATGTTTTGGAATCTGAAACCCCAGAAATCAATCAACCATGTGACCTGATTACAGCCCACTAAAGTAACGTTAGCAGTGAGTATTGTTACGAAGCATTCCTGCTTGGCGAAAGGGCGCCATCCTTCACGTGGCAGTGTGCGCAGGAAAGTGACGAAGACGACGATCTGGAATCTCTCGTGCTGCTGCTGTTGTTGCTGCGCTGGTCTTCCA
>JABSTT010005025.1:0-18854 GCA_013339685.2 Hyalomma asiaticum
GCTGTTTTTTGACCCGTTACAAAAGACAAGACCACCATCGCTAACCTTCTGGCTTGTGCGAGATATCGTGGTGCTGCTTGAGTCTGTTCCCTTTTGTATGTTGGAAGAGTTTGGATGAGTTCCAGCTCATTCTGTGAAATTGTCACAGAAGTAAATAGGGGAACCACTGTGCGTTCTTGCATGCTGTTGGATAAGCAGTGTGAAAGGGAGACTGTATCTTTATACAGTTTGTTCTAGCTGACTGGACTAATCAAATCAAAAAGAAGGGATAAAGAGGTACGACACGGGGACCACTGGCGTTTTGATAGCCGCCGCCTCCTGCAAACTGGTAAATTTTTCAGTTTGCTTTGGTTACTTCATTAGTAAAGATGAACTATCTCCATTTTTAACTACTTGTATCATTGTCAGAACCAGCATATCAAATGATGCATTAGATATGAAATGCAATGGCCAACCTCCAGCTTTGAAAGCACTTTTGAGTGTGCTGCTTTTGCGTGCAAGGGAGGGTGCAGCCACGCACTTTGCCTGTGGTTAGGGTATTGCACCACAACTTTCAAGAACAGAAAAAAGAACACTCACAAGAGTACAAGCTTGGGCATGTTGGTAAATATATATGTCAGGATATAATTACACAGATTGAAAGAACAAAATGACACTCAATTCTAATAGTGTAAACATAGGACACGCAACAAAAGGCCACCCTCCTCGAGCGCTTGCAGAAAAGTTTACAGCCGAACCACAAAGCCCCCTATGTTGGCATGCTGACGTTGCGTGCAGTGTCCATTTTTGGTTCCCTAGGCACTCATCTAAAATTACTGTAGGTCAATTGAAGTGGTGGAAGGCATTTCCACTGCTGCCACCATATGGGGTACCGTATATATATATATAATATATATATATATATATATATATATATATATATATATAATATATATATATATATGCACACACTCGGTCCTCCTTATAACATAACGGGATATAACGAAGTAATGGATATAAAGAAGTAAATACATAGCATACATGCATTTGAAATCTCGTTTTAACGAAGTAGAATTAACATTTTCAGGGATATAACGAGCTAAAATATCCCAATCCGAAAATGGGCGCGCGCTCGGGCCAACGAAATCGTTTTCCGCGGTGTTAATGGGACAGCCGTTCAGCGCGGCGATTCAAAAATCCCGCGGCCCGAAGAAACTGCCGCACATTGCCGTGCTTAGCCGAGTGCAAGCAGCGGCGCGCACGAATGTGTGCTGCTGCCTTCTTCTGACCTATTGCAATACTCGTTTGCCATCCCCGCTTTCTTCACCCCCCCCCTCTTTTTTTTTTTTTTTCTAGCAGCACCTATAGGACAAGGCATGGCCTCCAAGAACGTTGTTCGATTCTAATTCTTAGTGTCGGTAGCTGCCTGATGCTCGTTGAGTGGATGAAACGCTTCGATATTTACACGTTATTCATTTACACGTATTTACTCATTTATACAAGCGTACAGTAAGCCCTCGTTATAACGAAGTCGCTTTATTCGAATTATCGCTTTTATCGTAGTGTCACGCAGTCCCGACCCAAATGCGTGTGTTTTAGACCGGATTACTCGAAGCATGTCGATAGCTTGCTCCGCTTAGAGCGAAGTAACAAGTTGCGGATGCGTATTCACGGCGGGTGCAAACTGCTTTGCACATGCCGTATTTTCCCGGTCGCACGCAGAAGATGCTGATGATGACTGCGAGGACTGCCACGATCTCTACGAAGCTGTGAACAGCATCGTTGGCGGAGATATGGAAGGCAACTTCGAATCGTTCGCGATGGCTGACGCAGATGTACCCGTCGTTGCCCCAGCTACGGATGCCGAAATAGTCGGCTTGCTTGGAGGCCCCGATGAGGAAGATGAGCCGCTAGACGAACAGCCTCGCGAAATTACCAACAGTGGCACAAACGCAGGAGTGTCTCCGTCTGTTGCGAAATACAGAGGAGTGCGCGGGCTGCGACCACGATCTCATAATTTGCCTGAACAAACCGGAGCAGGCACTCTCCGCGCCCAGCCGAAGCACCCGACGAAACCAGCTGACTGACCTTTTGTGTGGGAATAAAAGTTTGTTTCACTGAATACCACTTCTGCGAAGTTGTCATGGCTAATTTAGCTGTACTTTCTGAGCTCTTATGGGGCAGTCGCGTATATCGAATTACCGCTTATATCGAATCTTTTTGACGTCCCGTTGACTTCGTTATAACGAGGGTTTACTGTACTTCCAAATGCATCAAACAAATCTCTTCGGAGCGGTCGTCGAATTGGGTCCTTTCTCGTCCGCTCCTCCGAGTCGTTCTCGTCGTTCTGCTCGTTCGTTCTCACGGTCCCGCTTCGACCGTCCGTTTGTTAGCTCCCCCGGTGTTTCCTTCTCTCACTAGTTTGATTGACCGTGGTCGTGCAGTGCTTAGAAGCATTGTTAAAAACGGCGAAGCCCCTGCTGATCGTGGTTCCGTGGTTTGCAATAAACGCAACATATATATATATATATATATATATATATATATATAATATATATATATATATATATATATATATATATATATAAGGAAAAGGAAGGGCGCGCACATGCATTCTCAACAAACGTATTGTGCATATCTCGGAGGTCTTTCCAACTGCCCACAAGGGGACGGCCGCAGTAGAGGTGCGGGACAAACGCGATGGTGCGCTCTTGCTTGCGTGTGGTGGTGAGAAATGAATACTACATCCCCTTCTCTCGTTACGGCCGCCCGCGAACGCTACCAAACTCTGATGCGGCTGCGTGTGGGCTCCGAGAGTGCCTGGGGAACTTCAAACAGGCCAAGCCAAGCCTGCGCGGCGATGGTCGTTGGCGTTTGGCCTACATATCGTGCGCGTCGTATCGGTGAAGACGGTGAGTTTGGTAGTCCGCCGCTTGCTGCTCGTTCACGGCGAGCGTATTTTCGCTGGTGAGTGTTCAATTGTGTCGCCGTGTCTATGGTTTCGCGGTAACTAGAACGAGCCGTGGTTTAAATGGCAGCGAAAGAAAGTCTCTGCGACAGAGCGCGGCCTGTCGCGCCGGCTGCCGATTCGCGCGGGGCGGTACTGACGAGTATGTATGTATGTATGTATGTATGTATGTACATACACATCTCTATATACATCTCTCTCTCACCCTCGGAATTGGCAACAAAAATGGGGAAAGCGTTTCTTCAACGTTTCAGCCGGGGACCCGCCACACACACACATGCGATAAAGTCATATATATATATATATATATATATATATATATATATATATATATTATATATATATATATATATATATATGACTTTATCGCATGTGTGGCTATATGTAGCACCGCCACCGCAGCCCCCAGCGCCGTGCCGTGTTCTTCGCACGTTAACGAAGTTTTCGCATCCAACTGGCAAATACTGCGAATAACTAATGGTTACAATGAAACAATGAACATAACGAAGTAATTCCATGTCCCTCTGCAATAACTTCGTTATAACGAGGTTCGAGTAAATCGGCCAAACTGCAATGCCCTTTAGAGAAGGGCATTTATAAACAGAAGTTCAAGACATATGCAAAGAGCCTTCCTTATCAGTAGCTCTATCCAAGCGCGTTAACATTGCCAGCCACTCCTACTAACGGCTGCTCTCTTAGAATCAGGTGTCGCTAAATACGCGCGAGTTTAAGACACCCTCATCAAGCCTAAATGAAGATCCAGCCAAATTTCTTTCGAGGTCGAACTGAGTTCTTCCTTCATCGCAGTCTAGCCACAACAGCAATTTACGCAGATTTTTGCAACTCTATGTTGTTATACTTCCTTTCTGCGATCGTTGGTTTTCCTGTAAACGTTGTTACCATGCATTCGAAGTTGTCTGTCTCCATGCGCATGCACCAAGCTATGCAAAAACCATCAATCCTCGCCCTCGAAGACGAGCGCCACGGTAGTGTTCCGCAACACCCAGCGTTCATATAAGCCATAATGGCTTGTAGCATAGCGCAGCAGGAGGAAAAGACACGAGAAGATACAACAAACGAAGACAAGCGATATCATTGAATATAAGAATTTCATTTCCAGGACCGGAAACCCATACGCAAATACAAACACATAGCCATGCACTTAACAGCGTTACAAGGCCACGTAACACCCTTCTTTTATATCTTGGGGCAGTTTGATATAAAGCGATAAGATTTAATATGTGCTAAATATAAACTATCCTCATGCCCTAGTGCCCTGCTGGCTTTAGCCGCCCGACCAAACTAGTCAGTAAGCAACTGCTGGTCGTCCAGATCAGACCTGGACTGTAGCGCCTCCCATGCTCCAACGTACGTGTGTTAGGCTGCCGGTTCTGTACCTGTTATCGGGTGCGTGGGCTGTTTCGATCAGCTCCATGGTAAGCGATAAAGTAAAGGGCCTTCTACGCACCAGTGCCAGGAACCGCGACAACACTTTAGGGACATGGCGTGTGATTCGAAACTCCAAAAATTCGTGTTGGAGTTTCGAATTTGACGGCCTCCTAGATATTTTAAAGCGTAAGCTGTTGTGAGATCACAACAAGGGTCGTTTTTGCGCCGTAGTTGTCCGCCGCCGCCGCCGCAGGTGTGCGTAACCACTATCGCGCAAATTTTTGAAAAAATAACCAGGACCGAGGAGTATTCGACCTCGTCCTCTGCGTTACAGTCCAGCATTCTACCACTGAGCTACGCCTGTGCCTGAAAAATCATTGCTAAAGGACCTAAACATGTATAACGCCTGCCGAGGAATCGCCTTAACAGATGTGTAATGTTACGTGGCAGAATAATAATACGCCACTACACGTCGCGGAAAGTGCTGCATAACGAGTTCGAGGAATCATTTGAAAGAACACAGGGGTGCATGCTTCGTAGCTCTGCACCCGTTACAGAGGCATCATCAACATCATCATTACGAAGCAATCTTCTCCAACTATTCCGTCATCGTTATTACGAAACGCTGCCCTTTGAAGCAGTTATGTCGTATCGTGCTATGCGTCACGCGGCAGGCGACGTGCGCTGCCCCGACAGCAACCTGACTTGGCTCTTCCGCAAGGTGCGGACTGCTGCTGAAGAAGCGAATCGCAGAGCTACGCGCGCGGCTGCAGCAAGGCAACATCGGGCACAACAGATAGCTGTGCAGAGAGAAGCCCCAACCGCAGCTCGCCCTCGACGCCGGGCCGAGAGTT
Source organism: Hyalomma asiaticum (assembly GCA_013339685.2). Classification (NCBI taxonomy): domain Eukaryota; kingdom Metazoa; phylum Arthropoda; class Arachnida; order Ixodida; family Ixodidae; genus Hyalomma; species Hyalomma asiaticum. The sequence goes on from JABSTT010005025.1 coordinate 5,191, forward strand.
CGGTTCGTTCTCGAGAAAACGAGGCCAAGAGACTCTCTAAGATGTGCAGTTATACAGATTTGCAGGTTAAAATACCGCAGTAATTATGACGTAGTGGGTACTTCCCTACTTGGCGAAATGATAAGAGCTATGGAGCAATGGACACCCACCGCCTCTATACTTGCACTAGTTTCCCCAAGCGTTTAAAGTGACCTCTAAGAACGTCGGTCCTCCAGCTACGCTGTCACTGTCCTGCGGTTCCGCGCAGGCCTGGCTCTTTTTTGGGGTATGGTCTTATCACTGTCGAGTAAAACATTGATGGGCGAGCAAGTCCTTCGCAAATGTGGAGCTATTATTTTAATAGGGGGCTGCGCTTGGAAAGTGTCCTCAGGGGGCTATAGTGTCACTGCGCCAACCCCTATACCCCTGGCGTCCGGGGGTGCGGGGGAGGGGGGGGGCAGCGTATTTTCTTAAAGGGCCCCTAAACAACCCCGAGGTGTAAAATTGGTTTTAAAGATATAACTGCGCTCCTGTGCGATGTGAACATGCTCCCGCAAGAATTTTGCGAATAGGTGCAATAATAAAGAAGTTACACGGGTTTAAGTGACCGCTTGCGTCGGTTTCGTTTTCTCGGTCGGCCTCCCCACCCTTCTCTGTTGAGGAGAGGGTAGGGGCGGCGCGCCGTCGAGACTCCGCCACTTTTGACACGTGACCTGACGTGATCATTTGACGTCATTGACGCTTGCTCTGTGGAACCGGTTGCTCCCGTTCTAGAACACGGCCGGTCTGGACGCGCGCGCTCGCTCTCTCTTTTACGGCCTGCGCACGGGGGCTGTTGCTACCTATCGCCGCAACTTGGCGGGGGCGCCCCGCGCCAACCCGCTCTAAACCAGCTCCCGGCAGTTGCGGAGGCTAGCGCGCGCTGGGAATGCTCGGCCTCAGACTAGCCGTGTCACTTTCTGAAGCTCCTCTATATGCTATGCATGGTACCAATGCGATGAGAATACGGTAGCAAGCATATATATGGCAACTCTGGTGCTTTCCGCTTTTCCGAGGGAGAGGCACAAGCCACTGATTCACCCGCTTCTGCTGCTCGTGAGAGCACTTACCGATGCGCGTCGCGCTCAGAAGGCTCGGCCGCATTATTCGTCACCGACCGTCAGAACAAATGACACGAAACATTCTTTTTTAAAAGAAATTGGTTTCCAAAACGTTTACGTCAAATGCACATATGCCAACCATTAATGTACTTGAAAATGATAAAATATGGTCATTTTTATTCAAGCTGTCGCAATTCTTGCTTTATTATTAAAATAAATACCTCGAAAAGGGGAAAGTCACACTCCCCACAAGTAGCCGTGAGTCGCAATCACAGTAGAAGGAACATAATAATAATAATAATAATAATGATAATAAGCTCGCACCACACCACGCTGAGTCCCTGCATGCATATAAATTCCCAAGCTCTCACGTGTCCAGACGCGGTCTTCAGCGTGCAAGTGAAGAGATGAGAAAAATCTTTTTATGCAATAACGTACGCCGCAGGCGAAGAAAAATAAAAAACTTTCACAGAAACCGTTCAGCATCATACAGAATGTTGTCCTTGGAACTAAAATAATATAATGCACAAGAAGAACTGAAAAAGAAAAAAAAAGCACTGCTGGTAAAACACTGTCGTGATGCTTACAGCTAGTTTAAAGTAGTCACATCGTTCACAGCCGGAAATGTTTCCGCGTGGGCTTGTGAATATAGCCAGAAGGCTTGTCATTATGATCTGTTAACTTTTTTGTGTAGTTCACAAGAAGAATCCGGAGAAACTTTTCAGAGATGATGTGCGCCGACACTCTGGCGTGACTCTTGTCCACACCTTCCGGACAGTCCAGAAGCGGCGAATTTTCAAGATATGACTACACAGTAAATTGCAGTGTCTCGAGGATTCTCTTTCGGTAAAGATATTTCACTGCCTTCTCGAAGAACGTCACAATCTCATTTGATGGTTCCGGGAAACATTTTGACAATCACACAATTGAGCGGTTCGCCACAAGGCTGAGCAAATCCGTTTCATTGTAGAAACTAAGCAGAAGGACGCACTTCGGGACATCTGCATCAGCATGCCGTCTATCATCCGAAAACTGCGTTATGTTTATGAAGGACGCCGTGGTGGAAGGCTCCGGGAATTTCGACCACCTGGTAATCTTTAGGGTGCACCTAAATCCAAGTGCACAAGCCCCAAGCATTTTCGCCTCCATCAAATATAAGATGGTCAAGTTTGACCAACCAACCAACCCATTCTTGTTGCTAGTACCACTGAGTGTGCCTCTTCTTTTGCCGAGTGCATGAGTACCTAGAAAGCCAGACTGTCCCCACACGCACCTGTACTACTTGCACCACTTTCTACATGCGGAAAAAATAATTAGCACGGTAAAGTGGCCGGGAACAGCTGGTTTAACATACGGGGGGCATGCAGAGCAACGCGCTTGGGGGGTTGGCTCGCGACGCCCTCGCGCGGAACGCGCCGTCGTCCTGTATAGAAACAGATCCATTGTAGTCGTGGCAGCTGCTCAGGCCGTAAAAGAGAGAGCGAGCGCGCGCGTCCAGACCGGCCGTGTCTAGAAACGTTGGGTTGCTCCTGCGCTCACGCCGGTGGGATGGCCAGGGGACCTGACAATAGACGTTTCGACCAATCAACGAGATACAACTACGCAAAGTTGTTCGCGGTAGAACATGACGACATCTAGGATGCGAGCGCGACTGGTCAGTCGCCGGAAAGAAGCGCGGGAATTGTTTTTTGAAATACGGCGTCTGTGTGGCGCGCAGCGCTGTCATATTTGTAGAATGTGATCGCCGCAATCTTCTCTATGATTGAGTTAGCTTGTTTGGGCGGCTTTGAAAAAAAGTAGGAGCCTGTTTAGTGGCCCTTTAACATATCGCGTCCGGGCACCAAGAGGTAAAGTGATGGTTGTGGAGGCGATGTTGCATTAGCGCTACAGCCATTGAGAATTCTGCCTCAGAGGAAGCGACATGCTGCCTCAGAGACAGTGATGATGTTATATGTCTGCGATATATGGCGGAGAAGGCAAAGCGTAGTCGAATATTGTATTTTTTAAAGAAATTGGTATTATTTTTTTTTTCATATACCTCTGCCTGTGTGCCTGTCGAGTTCTCCCTACAATCATACGTGTGCATTTGTATCCTGAGCGCGATACTTTTGGTCTCCGTGTCCATCACTAAGGACTGACTGAAGGAAAGCGCATTGAAAGCAAGCTTAGTACGTATACAGCTCAAGATACGGGACTACATCATATATTGTACTGCATATGAGTTTACTCTTCAAGAGACGCGTGAAAATTCAATTTATTTAGCTGACAAAGACTGTCGATGCAACTGCTTATGCACAGTGGTCGCCGGCGGGGAGGCTGCACTCGATTTCTGTTATTAGTCTTACACATTGCGCTTCTGCCAGCAATGACGGTGTACTCTAGTAGAGGGTGACAGGCAACCGTCTGCAGTGAAACGCTAAGGGAAAAAAAAGAAGAAAAATCATCGTCATCGGCTATTGCACCCCGTCAAGGTGGTTGAATAGCAAAGCTGTAAAGGTGTATGGTGTACCTAAAGGTTCACACATCCGTTTGCAATACTGCAACGGGTACTTTACCCTTTACGAGAGCATATGTGCACATGCCGCACACTCAAAACCTTCTTCAAACTTTGCCGGAGTGCCGTCAAAGAGCATGCGATGTCTTTCAAAGACCGCCTTTATTTCCACCTGTGCTTTGCACCAAGGTGCGAAATTTTCCCTCGTCACCACTAATCATTCCCTGTAAATATGTAATGGCCGGTCGAGGGCCATATTCCATCTCCCCAGCTTCACGGTCTTCATCGAAGACGACCCAATATGGCTAACATTTGCATAATACGATCTGATGTAATTGGCGTGGAAAATTTTCACTCTACCTACAGCTGTTTCGAAGCGGTAAGAGTATTCACGCTGAATTCTAACTACCGTGAATGGGCCCAGCCACTTTGGTGACATCTGGGATTCCGATCATTGTCGAAAACCAGACTTGGTCGCCAACATTTTATAAAAGATTTGAGCCTCTGTAACCCCTCGCGGGTTATTTAACTTGACTGGCAATGTACTAAGCCTTGCCTCATTAGTTTTGTAGAAATCAGAAACCAGTCTTACCGTGCCTGACGGCTCTACTAGACTTCGCGGAAGTAGCCTGTCCCGTATGGCGGTTATCTCCCTGTATCCAGAATCGCATCTGCGTATATACCTGCACATTACCTTCGGATATACCTTCTGCTTTGGCTCGGTAGCCTTTTTGGAGTTATTCCCCTTATCACTACACTTCGGGCACATTTTAGCGAAATGGCATGAGCCATGACATACGTGGAATTTCGGAGCCCCTTTCTCTGCTCGTGCCGCCGGATTCTGCCCCATTTCTAACACTGGTTGCTTTGAAGTACGCCCCTTGCCTTTCGCTTGTTCGAAAGTTTGGAGCACTTTAGCGATCTCGGTTGGCCTAAGCCAACTCTCGCCTTCACGTAGTCTCACATATACTCAAGACCCTCCGTACTAAGCCCCGCTTTTATACGGTCATCATCCATGAGTTCTGCCATCACTTCTACCGTGTCGGCCTCTCTCACTTGGAGAGTATATGAGAAATACATTTTCACGCGGGATGCGCACTATGCCCATGTCTCTTCCTTTCGCTTTACTGTTCTCTCAAACCTTTGCAGATACTCTGCCGGAGAAAGATTTAGTTCCGTCAACACTGCCACTTAAACTGATTCTTAATCTGCACTCTCTTCAGGGTTGAGGTTACGCAGTATAGGTAGCGAACGCGCTCAGTCAGAGCTGTCATAATGCACGCGACTCTCATACGGTACTCGGTAAGTAGCAAAAAGCTTTTCTACCTCCTCAAACCATGATGGTACATCAGCGTCACTGGGCAGGCGGAACCCTTTCAGCACTTTTGCGTACTGCTGGATAGAATCGAAACAGAGTCGCCTCTGATCACCCGTTTCCGGCCCAGAGTTGGACAACGTGCCACTGATACGTTCGGCGTTTATTCTAGTTTTCAGCAGCCTTTCGTACTGTCTGGAGTTTGAGCTTGTGAATTTCAAGTTCGAGCGCTCTCGTATCACTGGAATATTGAGATGCCTGCTGCATCGCTTCTTGCCTCTGAGTAGGCGCTGTCACTTCATCTGATTTTTCAGGATTTTGTATACCATCAGTTGAAGGCTCTCCACTCCGATCCGGCACAATCGTACCCTCATCTCCACCAGACTCCATTGTTTCTGCAACCCCGCGTGTCCTCACCATGTGCTCTACACATAAGCTGCCATGCCAACTTGAGAAAGACGCAAGAAATCCTGCTCACCCGTTGCTGTATTCCCTGTCGTCCCTGGATCTCCTCCACGCTGCCGGAGTTGGCTGCTGTGGGATCGCCTCGAGGTTGCCGCTGGTGACTGCTAGATTTATCTCTGCAGCACTGAACCGGAGTATGATGTTGTAGAGCTGGCCGATCCTTGTCGACTGCTCCAGTTAAGTTTGTTCGTTGTGTTCTCCTTGATGTGGATCGAGCCCCGTCAAGGAGATAGATGATCGGCGTCGATGAAGCAGGAGGCAAGTTGGAGGTAATAAAACTTGAAGATTTATTGTAGCGAAATATTTGGTGTCATATGTACAACTCGCCGTCAATGACGACAACATAAACATTAAAGGAGTACTGCCATAGAGAAACATACTTACGTAAAGAGCGGACACTCCCGTAGGGCCCTGCGGCCCAGCTACTACCAGCGCGACTAGCGGCTGGTCAGACCGGCAATAGTGTCTTCCGAGATTTGAGACGGCTGGATTAGCTCTGTTTTAGTTTCGGTTTTGGCAGCAGCGCTTTTGACCCTCGTTTACCTGGCTGTTAAAATGTTCAACTACGTCTTCTTTAGTGAAGCTTCAATTTGCATTTTTAGCATATACAGACATATAAAGTAGCGGATCGCCACATTTTTACTAAAAAAAAAAACCACCTAGATCCTCGATGTATTCATGAAAAACAAAATTTTCTTATGCGGACAGCATAAAATTATGCGATCAAAGCTGTTGTTGTAATTTTTCTCACTGTCTTGCCTAAACCGCCTTTTTGAATTACACACAATAAGAAGCAGTGGTGGCACGGTACGAAATCCTTTATTTTTCATTGTTTACACGGCAAATTGCACAAAAATGAACTTGCCTCATCACACACTTGAAGATGTGCATCATATTGCAACGGGGAGCAAGAAATATGAATGGTAAAGCGCAGAACAACAAGTAAAAGAAACAGAAAAAAAGCGCTGAGGCACTGCGTCTATTTGGCCTAAAACACCCGTGAGAGCCACAACAAGAATAGTTTAGCAATGACAGCAACGCGTCAAGTACAACCCACGCTTACGAACTAGTCCCGGCGGGCGCCGAAGCTCGTATTGTATGCTACGCACGCAAAATACACTCCACTAGCATCAATAAACACCTCTTTAACGATGTTGAAGGCAAGAAACTGTGAATTATTTGTGCAGACAAAAGGAAGCGACTTACTGCAGCAGCGAACCGGTGTGTTTCTGAAAAGCCCGGCGAGGGGGGCGTATCCAGCGGCACAAGCGATACATGACCGAAGCAGCCGGCGCAGCATCAACGTTTCTATGGAGACGGGACGCCACAGAAGGACGTCATAGAGATATGCGACACGTCGATGCAGCCAGCTGGAGGCATGACAAGCTGGCTATCTTCGAAGCGAAGTGGACGCGGCCATCGCTATGCCATCTGCCGGGTGGTCAGACCCTCAATTGCTCGGCCGCGAAACGGCCCTTGTGGCCACTCTTTACGTAGTAGGTTTATCTATGGTACTGCCACGAAAATTTTCAGTGGCGTTTTTTTGCATGAAATGAAAGGCCAAGCCCCCCAGAGCCCAGAAAACGTACTGGGAAGCGTGAGCGCGCCGTGAAAATTTATTTACAGCATGCCTTTAAAAACTGGTTGCGGTTCCTACTGTAGCCTGACGTCACGACACAGTATGTGCATAGTAATGAGCCTCTCGGGACGTGCTCCGCAAAATATCGTGACGTTTTCGACCAGTGATCTCTCGCGCGCAGCGCCTGTAGCAAGTGTGGGGTCAACGATGTACAAAATTTTGTATAGCGACTCTGCGACGACAGCAAATACTTCGGCACAGTGCAAGATGCAATGTCCGCCACGCACGGTGGGTGTCGTCGTGGCTCCGGAGCTGCGATAACCTAAGGTGGCCTCCGAGACCTTCGCGACATTTCAAGGGCAAAATGCCGGCACCATAGCGACCTTGCTTTCCGATTATGCGTGGGCATACACGACGACAGCGCGTAATTCGACTTCGCTCGCTCGCTTCACGGGCACTATTAACTACGGCGACTGAACGGCGAAAGCAGACGACCGCGAGTGCGCGCGAGCGGCCATTTTGCATGTTTTTGTACCTGACGTCATCGCAACTTGCCATACTGCTTCGTGAAGTCACCAAAATTTGTACTGTAGGCTGACATTCACACTAGTGCCTATGTCAGTAGGCACGCCATGTGAAAATTGACTTGGACGTCAAATTAAAATATCTTATCAGCATTTCCTGACCTTAACATTTGCTCAGTGCTGTTTACGCATATAGGCGAGTTGTATGGTGGAGTAAACTCAGCTTCGAAAATTGGTGTCAGTACTCCTTTAACATCGTCTTACTCTGCTGCTTAGCTTTCTTAAGTTAGAGCCTAGAGCACTGTTACAACAAACGACGAACCGCATCTCGCTATTCGACCGACAAGTGGTTACGGCCGAGACTAAAGTTGCATCGTACGGAGTCTTGCTGATCTATCAGCTCAGTGATTACAGCCTGGACTGAAGGATCGTGGGTCCTACAGTCTTTAATACATTGCGGTAGAAAAGTGGAGGTAACCATGTGCACATGCTGCTCCACCTCAACATTCTCTTAGCCAATCCGTTTACCAGTTAACATGAACCTCCTTACTGGGCTGCATCTAATCTCGATAGCAGTGTTTCTGCACTCTCGACAGGCGTTTTGTCACACTTTCTGAATATGGCTCTCTCTCTCTCCTCCCGCGCTCTCAGCGTCTCCTCGCTGCGTGGATTGTGGTGGTGGTAGAGATTAGGGGAGGAAAGACGCTTATTTCTGCAACGCGATAGGGAGCACGGCGCAGCGTCAAGATGCTTCAAAGTTGTTTACACGTTTCTGTGCAGTGCGTCCACAGCCCCCCCTCAGCGACCAGCCGGAGTGACAACAGAACGCATACCTAAAGTCCCTAGATGGCTTTTCTCGCTTTTAAAAATCTAGGAACTTTACGCATACCATTCCCGGTATCAGTCGGTGTTTTTGTCACAGTGCCTTCACGCCGTAATCCCCACATTCGGCGAGTCGGAAGCGGTGCCGGCAGTTACAGACCTGAACTGACCCTTTGAACGGTTACGGGAAGCAAGCGGTGATTGTCAGTCATCGTTCCCCTCGCATTGGGACCGCGCGTCGCCGTGCCACGACCGTTGACACGAGCTTTCCTCTAAAAAGGGCAAGGTGACATAACCAAAGCCGCAGAGGGCTGGCGCCCGGCCGCGCCCAAGAGGAGTCTTCCGCAACGTCGAATCTATGACTCAAATAAAGCAGATGTGATTTTCTTTCCGGTGGTTTTCCGCTCGTTCGCTCTCCCTTTTGTAGAGGAGAATTTTTCTACGCAGAAAGGAAATGGAAATGCCCCAGCTTTAGAAAGCTTCGCTATAAAACAGATCAGCACCAGGCGGCACCCAGTGGCTCCTGTGCTAATATGCGTTTATGATCGCTTCACTCCCTTCTTCGTCGATTCTCGTTTCCCTTATCACGAATTCCATCGCTCACGAGGCAATAATCAATGCATGTTTTCGAACCCACGTGTTCTGCCCATCACGTTCTCTGCCACCGTTGTGGCACTCAATCGCAGAAGATGGAGTATCTCTGCTGTCCTCTTCTTTAACGCCCCTGCCCCCAACGAGGCTGCGCTGCGGCCCTTTGCAGTTCGCAGAATTAAATAACATTCTTCCCGACCCTAGAAGCACTACCTCTCCGCATCTCTTGAGAAGTAAAGGGTTCGACTGTCCGCGCCTTGGGAAGGACCACGCACTCCGACCATATGGTGTGATTGTCCATATCCCCAGAACGGGGCCTTTACCTGTAGGGTTGCAGAAAGGCCTTCCCTAACTTGAAACCCCTTTTATGGTGGCTACCCCTTTCTCACCTGGAAAGCAGTTGACCTCCGTTTGCAGACGCATCATGAGCGCCCACTAAATTTGGCTGATTTCATATAGCAGCCTTCGCTATCCGAATAGCGTACATGCGTTCGTGCATGTGTGTGTTGGAGAGAGAGATAGATTTATGGGGATTTACGTCGCAAAAATAGAATGTGATTATGAAGGACGCCGTAGTTGAGGGCTTCAAAAATTTCTACCGCCTGGGGATTTTTATAACATGTACTGACGTCGCACAGTACACCGGCATTTCGCCACCACCAAAATGCAGCCGCCGCGGCCGGGTTTCAATCCCGCGACCTTCGGATCAGCAGCCAGATTGCCGTACAGTACGAGATAGATAGATAGATAGATAGATAGATAGATAGATAGATAGATAGATAGATAGATAGATAGATAGATAGATAGATAGATAGATAGATAGATAGATAGATTGTGTGTGTCTATATGGCAAATGAGTTCTGCGGAAACCCGCAAGGTGGAGTAACGTTTATGAAAGGGAAAATTAGCATCCACCCGTTTTGTAGCACAAGGCTACAAGGAAATCCATACGGATTTCTCAGATATGAAAGCCTCCTAGTTGCTGAAAAATTCGTCCTGGTCCGGGGATCGAACCCGGGACCAACGCCTGTCCGGGGCGCTCGCTCTGCCAATTAAGCTAACCAGGAGGCTATCGATTGACAGCGCGAAGGCGAATCCATCGACAACTCGAAGCACATGGGCGTGAATATGTGTGTGTGTGTGTGAGAGAGAGAGAGAGAGATGAGTGTGTGTGTGTGTGTGTGTGTGTGTGTGTGTGTGGTGTGTGTGTATGTGTGTTTTCATAAAGCTCGAACGGTGGTTTTGTTGGTTCAAGGCACCTTTTAATTATATACATTTTAAATCCAAACTATGTAAAACAGAAACTCAGGAGAACATGCTTGAATCGATGAACAGATCGTTAAAAGAGATGAAGAACAGGGAATGTCGCTGGAGCCAATGTTTCGACAAGTGGACTTGTCTTTCTCGCTCGACTGACGAATACAAGTCCGCTAGTCGAATTGACGAAGACAAATCCACTTGTCGAAACGTTGGCTCCGGCGACATTTCCTGTTCATCGTTTTTAACAATGAGTTCATCAATATCTCAGTACATAGGCGAGACTAGGGGGGGGGGGGGGGGGGGGTCGAGCCTCCGAACTCCCGGGGGGGGGGGGCATAGCCCCGCCGGGAGAGATCGTTAGTGATTCAGAAGTATAATCGACGGGCTGACCCCACAAAGCGTTTTAATATTGTAAATGATGCCAATACCCGACGATGAAATCAATGGTAGAAAGCTGCCTCAGCTTCCTACTTGTGAGGCGAAGTCCGTCTAGAACACACTCGGCGAGCCTGTTGATCCCACGGCTGTCACATGTTGCTCCACCGCGCAGCCGTTGGGGATGGACCGGCTAGTTTGAGTTATTACGCGGAACCTTGTTGCGGTCATCCCACTGCCACATTCAGTTGTTGGCCGGCCTGCCGCCACGGGCCGACCCATTGGTACGTGGACTTGCGAAGAGGGTATACCTCGGCGGAAGACTCCGGAGTACGACCGATCAGTCAGGAGCCGGGAAGAGAAATAACTCACGACGTTATACATGTTGATGGAAAGCGCGGAGAGAGCTCGCGCCGTTTTTTCAAGTTGTCGTCCCAATCCTGGGTAAGCCGTAATTAGAACTTCCATCAACACACGCGTCTTCATGTCACACCTCAGTGGGCGTCAACCTCGCACTCTACCAGCGTGTCAAGCGCGGGAGGACGCGCACACCATCAGGACCCGCCGTGCATAAACCACGACACTGTGACCTGCGCTCACACCCGCACCCAACGTTCGTCGGAGTGCTAATGCCCGCCTATGCCCCACGCCGTTCCTCGCGGAATCACACGAACACGAGTGCCAGAGAGCCACGCCGCACCGTGCGTTGTCCGTGCAGTGCGGCGGTGTCTGCCCGAAGTCGCAGGTCTCAATCCGCAGCGGGTCCTCCGCCGCAGCAAAACAGGTGGCTTTCGAAGGGTCTGCACAATGTTCCGAGTGCAACCCAGTCTACCCACATCGCCGATCACGTCCTGGCGTGTAACCCGCGTAAAGCAGAACACTCCGTTCGGACTGTACCCGGGTGCAAAGGCCGACTGCACAGCCCGACAGCGGATTTTTGGGGGTACGCCTTTAAGGGGATAATGGCGGCGCCAAGGGAGGCCTCTTGTTAAAGCGGTTCGCTGCAGGGGCGGCGGAAGTCTACCACTTTTCTTAATCTAAGCTTTTAATACTGAAATTAAAAACTGGCCCAACGTTTCGAGACCCATTCGATATCTTCATCAGGGGGTGACTTTCCAGCCGGCTCCGAAGCTAGCGACTTTTCTTAGTGATTGTCCCTCTCTCCACCGTCGTTCCGCCCGCCTTTCTTGTTGCGGTGTTATTTTCTCCATTGGTTCCGCAGACCATGTATACACCCACTCGGCAGGGTCCCAGTTGAGCGGTTGATATTTCCAGGTGTTGTTCGGACGTGCCACGACTCTAAGAACTGCCTTTTGGTGCGGTTACCTTCTGTGTCGAGGACCCGGGCGTCGTCGAAGTTGATGTGATGGTCTTTCTTTCGCTGGTTCTTCGAGCGCGTCCGCGTAGCGTTCAAGCTGCGTACGTCATTTTGGTATTGCCGTATCCTTTCCGGAAGTTATTTGTCTCGCCGATGTAAGTGGCCTAGCAACCGGCGCAGGAACCAAGTACACTAGCCCGGGGAATGTTTCTTTTCGCAGCCGGCGTTTTTAAAGTCATTTTCAATTACGTAATTGATACGTTGTATGAGTACTGACACAAAACTTCTGCATCTTGTTCTTTTTCTTTGCAATAAGTAGCTAATGACCCACTTACTCTGGCTGCAAACCTCAAGGAATCGAGCGTGCGATTGTTAATATTTTTGTATACAGTTTTGTGGAGCCCAGACGCACTTTCCGTTTCAAAGAGCGATTAATGAGGCGGCACCCAGGATGGTATTCATGTAAACACAACTGCTCTCCATGCAGTTACATCTACATGGCAACTTGTAGTCCTCGCAGATAATTTCGCCAGACGAATAGTCGGTCCGCTCACACACTCCATGCAAATGATCTTTTTATCCCCATGCAGTTCAGATGAGCTGTAATCCACAGGGATTAGTTTTTACATTTGTGTAGTGCAAGGTGCGAATACTCTTTCCGTGGTTTTCCGTGGTTTCTGTGGTTACAAAAATCTCGCGGAAAAGAACACGAGAAAAAAATATTTAGCATTCCGTGCCTCACTGTTTTCGCTGTCAGTGCGACAACTAAATACAAAAGTGAGACCAATGAAATGTTTTATTTTTCTCTATACATATAAAATTTCTTCTTTCTTTCAGGAGATTTACTGTCAAATGTCTGGAAAATGCCAAAGGTCGCGTCGAGACCAGCTCCCGGCTTTATGGGTGCGGCGAAACCTAAAAGCACGCAGCACTACGCGTCACGGCTTCGCTCCTACACCGTTGAACTACCTGCGAAGCATGGCGCTACCGCCAGCACGCCACCGCGAACACAAACTGGAAAGACTGACTAATAAAGACTGACTCATTGTCGTCTACAGATGTCCAACAACAGTGGGGTCGTGCCAGTGCCACCAGCTTATACAAACCACAGCCAATTAGTTTGTTTTGCCACGTCGAGCAGCCTCAACCGAGAAACTTCTAAGAAGACATTCAAGCCCAGATTAGGAACGAACTTATTCAGGCAGCAAAAGATTCTGCACTAGCAAAGCATAAAAAGCGCACAAGAAAGTTGGCCCCCGCCACCAGCAGTCCAAACACAGTCCATGTTATCGACAGAATCTTCACACAAGGTTGTTACCTGAGAGAGTACACAAAATTTTCATTTTTTGAATCAATGCGTAATAATTACTACAAAATCATGAAAAGGTTTACACTTGAACATCTCAATGCAAACGGAAAGACTTTCTATCTAGAAATTGTGTGAAATTGTGTGAAAAAGGCAAGGAAATATGTCCGGACACAAGTGATCAATCATCCACCTTCTGGCACAGTGAAAGAAAAAAAAAGGATCACTGGAAGCATCTGCAGGGATCTCTACACGTTTGAAGAAAGTGGGACGCACACTTGGGAAGCAAAGTTGGAGCGTCTGTATTGCAGGGAGCATTTTAAGGGAAATGAAGCCACCAGATATGGCACAGATGATGAGTCACTCGCACTTGAAGAGTATGCAAGGACACACAACAAGTGCGTGAGCAAGATTGGGCTCGTAGTCATTCCGGCTGTGCCTTGGCTTGGCTACAGCCCGGACGGAATAAGTGAGCATAGAGGAACAAGCGTCTTGCTGGAAGTGAAGTGTCCCATTTAAGGCCAGCACTCCAGCAT
>JABSTT010005026.1:0-17614 GCA_013339685.2 Hyalomma asiaticum
TAGATATCTATATAAATATATATATGGAAAGGGGGTGAAGCTCTGATGGATCCGGTATAACAAAGACGTAATGCCGGTGACACACGGTAGAAAAACGACTTTATTTCTAACGTTTCGGCCAGGGGCTGGCCTTCGTCAGACGAAGGCCAGCCCCTGGCCGAAACGTTAGAAATAAAGTCGTTTTTCTACCGTGTGTCACCGGCATTACGTCTATATATATATATATATATATATATATATAAATATATAGTAAGAGAAGGCTGTTCTTGGTCCGGGCAAATCTACAATGTAGAAGGGGACGCGCGTATGAATCGATTTATTGACGCTTCGGTCGCGGACCGACCTTCATCCGAATACCGAGCATGGCACGGGAGCGCCTAATATACACGCGCGTATCAGGCATATGTTGATACAAAAAACAAGAATACAAAAACAGATGGACACGCGTATGGACACGGCCCGCATGCGCAACGCTACGAGAGACAAGGCCGTCAAACAGGCGCAATATCAAGAAGAACAACTTGGACGATGCCTAAGCATATTTTTAGGAGATGAAAACGCGAAAGCGTTTATTTTGGCTAGATTGTCGTTGCAGAGGAGTGCTGAAAACTGCAGTGTTGCAGAGTTGTGTTATAAAGAATGAGTCAATGTGGGAGGCCGGATTAGGTTTGTTTACATGATTTCATGCCATCAAGGTGGTGTCGACACTTCACATGTCCTCTTCTATTTCGTCGTCCATGCAGTATATGCAGATATATGCAAAGCTGGTCTCGGGCATATCGAAGTACTATGACAGCCGCGGCGTTTTGGTTAGTGTCAACAGACATTCACCGGCCTCTTCACCTCTTGTTGTTCCGGTGACCGCGTACGTTAGCCGGCATACATAGACACCACCATGCACTTGTGATCCGACGGTGAAGACATAAATCACATCTCGCACAATGTATGGGTCTTTGGTGAATGCGAGATCGATGCACGTTCATCTCAACGTCGTGATGTCCTCAGTTGGCGTCTTCAATTCCCGATTGAACTCGGCACGCATGGTGGCGAGGGAAGACGGGTTAGCTGGCGGGTTCACGTTCCGAGATTTGCCAGTGTTACTGCGGCGAGGCCACGGAGCAGGGTGCGCGCTTTCGCCAACCCAACGAAGAAAGGCGGCGACGAAGCCGCAGGCCGTTGCACGGCGGGACTCGACTCTCCTCTCCTCCGCGCTCGGAGGAGAGGAAAGTCGAGTCGTAAGAGAGGAGAGTCGAGTCCGGCTGTGGCCGTTGCAAGTAGCTGCAGCGGAGCCGAACGCGCACTGACTACCGCTACGGCGAGTGGCGGCGCCGGCGTCAATTCGGTGGGAGAGATAACGTGCTTCCAGGCGCGACCTTTGCCGACGGCAGCCTTGCGCGCGCTGTCGTCATCCTAGACAAGAAACGCTTTCGCATCAATATCTGCGATGTGGATAGCTCGCAAAAGGAAGGGAAGAACCATAAGTGCTATGGTATGGTTGTAGCGCGTTGCCTATGGGTAAGCTGCAGATAGGTGCTCTAAAGGGTGATTATATCAGCATGCGGAAAGGAAGTTAGTCTTTTCTAAGGGACTAGCAGCGGACGATGCTACATACAGAATCTGCGCATTTATTTGGAAGCCGAAGTTCGAAAGGTATAAAAACGACTGATCGGCAATCAATCCGCAAGAACAGAAAACGTTGTTTGTTAATGAGAACGAAACCTTTTATCGATTAGCTGATAAAGAAGAAAGACCTAGAAAGTCGCTATGGGTTAAAAGATTGCGAACCTAACATTCATGCACTCTCATTTAGGCCAGACGCGACGGTATCGATCTTGTAATTGGGAAACTCACGGGCGTCTCTGTCATAATTTGAACGAAATCCTGAATCTATAAAAGCGCATTTAGCTTGTCAAAGGAGTGGTCAGGGAGGCGCATGCATGCGGTGATGGAATATTCCCTGTTTTCTGTCATCCCAGGCAACACGCAATGTAGGGTCGATATTGGGTTTATGGTGGCAAAGTTCGGCCCATCCACGGCCTGATGCTGCCGAGAGCGAGCCAGTATCAACTACGCCACCGTCAAACACTGGGAACGTCGGGCTACTAGCCGCTTCCCCGCCGATATCGGCTAGGTCGTCGACTGTAATCGGCAACATGGGGCCACAAAAAGCCGCGGCAACTATGGCGCCGGCCGGCAACAGCAACTATGGCGCCGACTTTGCCTTTCTAAGACAATATGGGCTAGCCGACGCAATTTATCGGCAACACTGTGCCAAGTATGCCACCTTAGAGCCCCCGTCGGCTGAGCCGATAAGTTTCTCCGGCAAATGTGGCGCCGATTTTGCTGCTCATCAGCATCGCCCGAGGAATGGTGAATTGGGCGCGATATTTGCCTAGGAAGATTATTTCACAGGAAACATTGGGTCATTTCTGCCGTCCTGGAGGCAACGTCGAACTACGGCTCAGCCTTTCATTGTTGACATCGGCCGGGCCTCTTTGGAAGCGTGCTGTATATAATAATAGAGATCCGATGGAGACAAGCATGACCGAAATTCACTTAAGAGATTCGACGGAAGAATCAGATGTTGGGCTTCATATATTCATGTGTACGCGTTTCAGTGCCGGAACATAGTGCACGTGCGTTTTGATCAGCATATAATATTCTGTTCGGGTGCTTTGTTTTTCATAAAGAGCACACAAAAAACATGCATATAAGAAATTATTGATATATACATCTATAGGCTGTTTTGCGGGAACTTTGCGAAACAGGCTGGCGACACAGTTAACATTAGCTAGAAGAATCGACAAGCATGGCGGGAAAATAATCTGCCAGCGCATGTCAGAAAATCAAAAATTATAGAAATTGTTCGTGCTGACATCGACGGGCATAACCACCACTCATATGTTCAACAATGATAAACAGTCGGAAGCGGCGCTATACTATTGACATTTATCAACCTATGGAAGGAAGGGGCATACGGAGGTAACAGCGGAACAGCGAGTGGATAAAAAGGTTCTAACACAGATTTTATGGTGCGCTGAAGCGGAAATAAACTCTCGGAACTGGCGTTATACTACTGACATTAGCAGCATATGCAAAGGAAGCGTATACGGCGCTAACAGCGTCACATTGAGGGGACAAAACAGATCTAGTGCTAACTTTATATTCAGAGGATGTTAGCCAATTTTATATACCATGAAATACGTAGATTCCTGTTGCATTGCAAATTCATATGAAGGGCTCTTGTCGAGGTCATGACATCTGCGAAAAAGTCAAAAACGAAAATAAAAAGCAGTCATATGGCAAGCATTTTTCTTCTCAAAGGTAGCAAACAAATGCACACACCTGTAATTGACATATAGACAGCATTTCTGCTGAATTCTACTAGAGTATGTGATCACAGGGTGTTCTTGTGCAGGCGATCTGCGTATTTTATGTTATATAAAAACAGCAAGCATGCACTGAAAAAAGTCAGTTCAAAATCAAAGCTCTCTTCTGTTCCCTAGTTTCTTCGTGTTTGTGCAGGGTTACAGTATAAACCGACCGTCCTAGATAGCTGTCGATAGAAGCCCACATCTGCGTTTTCTAGTATTTAAAACTAATTTATTTATAACCAAAAAGAACAAAAGAAGGGCGTGAGTAGAGAGAGATTCAGCGCAATATTTCTTGTCGCGCTGGAACGCAGCACGTGTTTTCCTGCGCTGCAGAAACTTGCAGAAATTTATGTAGAATGGCGACGCCGCGAACCCTCGCTACGTTGTTACGCGCAGTGCAGCACTTCGCTCGCGTTTTTAGCTAGAGTGGCTGGTTCAGCCTCTTCAAAAGTAGCTGGTAGCCTGTGCTACAAGTAGCTGGCAAGAGAACACATGCATACCAGCATGCTCCATAGGCTGCACCAGGCTGCACGTTAACAAATGCAGTCCCGGCGGATGTCCCCGCCATCGTGCATAAAGGTTTGCCCCGCAGAAATGCTGTCTTCCATGTTTCGAGACAAATACAAAAAAAAGAAAGCAAGAAAAAAGCGCGTGCTTGAAGTAACCTAGCACGTGCTAAGCCAGCAGCAACTAAACATAAAAAAGTGTGTGTGTGTGGGGGGGGGAGGGGTCCCCTTCCGAACTGGCCACCATTGTCACCGCCCCCTCCATGCACGTCCATTGTGCTCATCTACAGTTTGCAAAGAATGTCGTTCTGAACCTGCTTTTGGTGGCATTTCCCGTCTTGAGAGGGGTAAACCACGCAGTTCCCGGGGAACATTCCGCGCTCTCTCGTCGCGGCTGCATTGCTACCAACGTACGAACGAGTCTCAACGGCTGCGCGCCGTCTGTCTACGCGTTTATCGTTTATTACGCACCGCATTTATTGATCATTCAAGCTGATGGCGCGATTCCTTGGCGAGTACACGTCCTAACACAATGCACATCCCAACATGTGACATCGGTTGTATATGAACACAAACCTGCGCCATTTGGTGAGACTACAGTGCCGTCGCCGTATTTGTATTGCGGACTCAGAGCTGTGGAGTGCAGAGCGGATGCCAAAATTCGGTAAGTTGCTCGCCAGTTTTCAAAATGGGACGTGGCACATTTTGTTGTGATGTTAAAGCACCGGTTACACTTTATTTATTATTTGTGTCGTGAGGTGCGTAGGCTCTTTGCTTTCGAATAAAATGCTTATGGACGTTGTACCAAAGCAGTTTTACTTCATATAGTTAATCCTGTACTTGTATCAAACACCCATTGTGTGGTGACTTGCAGTTCTCATAACATTATTTTTTCTTGCCCGTATTTTTAAAGGTAACGTGGTACCGAACACGCGCTCCTTGGTGTAGGACACGTGCGGCAGTTCGGCATGCGATGGCATTTTTAAGTAGCCTTCAAAAGATGTTCCTTCTCTAATATCTGCTTGTAATGCACCTTGCACGTATCATTTAAGGACATTTTTTGACTAAAGACCCTATCCCTGTGTGTGTCGTGTTAGCTCACGTTTACATGTTTTCCTTTCCGATGTATGCCAAAAATATTAAATTTATTATAATCCGAAATGCAGCTATTTCAACTAATGTGCCGCTTTTAAAGTTGCTTTGCAACAGACCCTTCACTCACGTTTTTTTCCCTCTTGGTTATCTAAAGCGACGCGAAGCCAAGATCTTGGGGTTGAATATTGAACACATATTGATTATATAGTTAAAAGCAGAACTTTCTTTTGATATTTTCTAAAGTAGTGCCCATTATGAGATCTTTCTGACATTTCTTGAATTTCTGCGTTTGTTCGTGATTCGCCCATAAGTTGCATACAATGATAGTATTGTCATGATGTGCTCCAAAGCTGGGCTAACTTTTCATGCCTTTTCCCGCAGGTTACATCCTTGCCGAAGCTTTTCCACTACGACGGTGCAACACGAGAATAGCATATTATCAATTCAAAGTCCAGAAAATAAATGAAATGGTGCTTTTCTATATAAACCTCTCTGGTTGTGTGAATTGTTGTGTTTAGAACGCATTAATAGAAAGTACAGAGGATCCACTTACCCCACTTATTACTGTTTTAATAGAGCTTTCGCGTATGCAGGACAGGCACATTTACACAAACTACTGTTGGTCCATTTCATAGAGCCTTCGGAAATGCCTTCATAGCCCTTCGAAAATGTGAAAACACACAAATAAAATTTTTGCGATCCAAACGGCGTGATACGCGTGGGGTAAACACTAGAAACGCCATAATGGCTGTGAACGGTCGCGCAAAGGGTTTCCACATGTCGGCGGGGCGACAACACGCCCAAAAAGCCTGAATTCCCGCAACATCGGCGAATGCTACCTAGCCAAATTCGACTCATTCTGGCTGGCAAAATTTGACCGATGCTGGCTGGCCAAATTGCGCCCGCTTTGGCTGGCCAAATACCGCCCACGCTGCTGGCCAAGTTCGACCTATGGTGGCTTCGCCACAGTGGAGCCATTCTGGCTGGAATTCATCGGGCAGATGTGGGTGAAAGTAGCGCGAGCGCGATTTGCCGACTTAGGGCCGATATCGCTGCCGACTTTGGTCGACTTCACGCCTACATCATTCCTGTGTTGGAGTGCTGCCTGGGATCCTTCCTGAACCCTTCTAATGTAATAACTTTCGTATTCTATACTGATGTAAGTTTTGCATATTTCCGCTTATATCAGTTGTCTAAGACTTGAATCGATGAACTGATTGCTAAAAGCGTTGTAGAACAGGGAATGTCGTTGGACCCAACGATACTCCCCGTTCTACATCGTTTTTAGCCACCTGTTGATCGATTGTAGCATCCATCTTCCCCTGACGCAGTCACATGACACGTTCCCACCAAAATACCAAATGAATATCAATTGTATCGGCCAGCTTTGCTGTAATTCGGCCTTGCGCAATGCAGCGGGGGCTGCGCGCTTTTTTTACCGTCGATCGACGACTGTTCGCGCCGCTGTTGTCTTCCAGAGCGTGTTGCCTTATTTTGCTGGGCATACTTTCGCCCCCAACAAAGAGTTCGACTGACAAAGCCTTCAGCTGAGCAGCGCCCTTTATCGTCTCGATCACGTGACAATACTCTCCCAACGGGTTCAGGACATGCTTTAGTTCTTAAGAATTTAGTTCTTAGAGTGTATAGTCTAGATGAACCGATATATCTATGTACAGAAAAAACAACTGAATTAGGGTAACTAAGAGTAAATTTTTCCCTATCCCTGCACTTTACTAGACACAAGGAAGGCGGGGCCCATAGGGAGGGATGCGGACTGGCTTAAGTTTTATAATCGGAGTGTTAAAAGTAAGTAAGAACACGCCCGTTCCCCCCTCTCCGAAATTTGCGGCTCAGTTGTTTACATGTGCGATCCGTTCCTACTGCCAGACGTGGGCAGTAATTAGAATACAAAGAAATCGGGTAATGTCGATCTTATAAGCTTGCTCTCAGCAAAACTACTGGTATTTAATGATTTCGGCAGTGTTGCGGGATTTCAGATGTGATCTTTGCGATGTGCACAAATTTGCGGCTATATCTCATTACACAGGCGATATTCGCTATCCGCGGCCATGGGATCCACCAAGCATATCGGAATCGAGGGGAGGCTTATCCTTAAAAGAACAATTAGCAGTGGGCGTTGCAGTGCGGGTATATTTATAGTACCCGTGTTCCGAGAAGATGCACTAATGTATTACAGCTGATCCTCTGGGATATCCAACCTAGATGCACTCCACCTCTCCGGTACATATCTGGAGAAGTTCTATAAAAGGGGCTCAGGCTTGCAGTGATATACCAACAAAATCCCGTTGGGCAAGTACACGACATGACTTCATAGCGTTCCTCGCGATGTAATTTTTGTGTTATATAAAAAGACTCATAATAAGGTACGCGTAAATTACAGTTTCAGTGACCTGAAAAGAAGCAAATGCGCTCAGCGCGCGTTCTTTGTCGAAGCGACGGGTGCAGCCTCCTTTCCCGCGCTGCTTCCACTTAGCATGGCGACATTATCCTCATTGCTACTACTTCGCCTCTGCAAGTAGCAACCTCATTTTGCTTTCCAAAAACATCTACACCCCTGAAATCAAAGGCGTTGATTCGCGTTATGCAAGCCTTCTTGACAAGGCGAGAACATACAGGTGAAAGCAAAAAAGAAAAGAAATAGAGAGAAGCGTCACCGCCTGTAGAAAAACCCACGTTGTGCCGAAATTTCACCCTCACCGGCCAGCCACACTACGGTGCGCACGCAGGTTGTGCTTTCATTGTAAGGACGAACAAGCTCCACTGGCAGAAGTAACTTGTTAGAAATATATTCCGACGCTTATGACAATAACAAACTTTCCAAAGTGTTACCCACATATACAGCGAATCATTACATGCCATAAGCAATAAGCATCTGCTGACAACTTGCAAGCGAAACCGAACGGATTGTAGGCGGACCGTTTTACGAAAACGCAGCCCACAGCAACGAAATGGAAATAATTTGCCTGTCGACGGCCATCCTTGCGTTCGTGAAGCAGCGCGCGACGCAACTCGACACACCTGGCCACGGCAGGACAAATTTTCTAGTGGCCGAGTTCTTACTTTGGCCGAGGAACGCACCGTCACGACTCCTTCGACGACCGCCACGCCCGGTCGAGGCACGAGGACTACCGAAGTGCTGACTAGCGGCCCGAATTCGCACGACGGTTTGATTCGCTCTATCGTTCCTACATGGCGGTACCACCACAGGGAACCTACGCGCTCCAAGAGTGCAGTTTTGGGGAGGCGCTGACAATTTAGGAGTAATTTTGCTTGTTAAGGACTGTAGTTCACTAATCATATTTTCTTTAAACGGATAGCAGTTAAATACAACTCGTAAGGCGCTCTTGTGAACAGATAAGCCCCATCTGCTCCACCCATGTGAGCAATGTTAGGTGGCGCTTCGGTAGAGCTTCGAGCTCCTTTCGTGAAATCCCGGGTGAATGTGGGTTCGTGCCCACATGGGTGGAACTTTTCATTGTGAATGTAAGTTCACTTTTTCAGAGATCCACATCAGTTACAAAAAATACGTCACTGATTTCTTGGTGGACCCTGGCATAAAACACTTTCGTGTTAAAAGGATAAACAACAGGGTAGGTCTCAGGTCCAGCCTGTGAAGGTTCAGCTGTGTTGTTGTGGTATAGAACAACACGTGTCTACCATGCTTCTTCGTGAAAGAATATCTTCTATGACGCCATCCATATAAGCTAGATATCTACGAATCAAAGAAGGGTCTTTTGGTGGAGGAACGAAAAGAATGAAAGCGAACCACATTAATATAAAACTGACTTGCTCCAGACGCAAACGCAGAACCAAGCTTCGCAAGCTTCTACTTTCCGCACCTGAGCTGCATTCAACTGCCCATAAGTGTTCAGCATTAATAGTGCATATGCTTACAGGGCGCTAAATCCAACATACAGAAGAGAGGGACGCACAGGCACACAGAGCGCCCGCGTGTCTGTGTGTCCTTTGATTCTCTATGTTGATTGAGCCCCTGTAAGCATATGCACTATTATGAACCAACTAGCCCAAGAAGAGGTTTTGAGCATTAAGTTGTAGCGCATCTGGTATGTGAAGCATCCAATTATTTTTGCATCGAGGAGCTCACAGCCCAATACAGTTGCAGCTCTGGCAAGACACGTGTGCAAGACACGTGCGCAAGGCCAAATTGGAGAAGCAATGAAGCCAGGTGGTCTGTTGACATTAAATAGGCAAATCTGTGACAATGTTCAGTGACAATGTAGAGCAGCAATGTTCATTACAGCATCACGCACCACTTTGTAAGGTTAAAAGTTGAGCGCTATGTGGGGCTTGCAATGCGTGTGTAATGATGTGTGTGTGCGTGGGGGGAGGGGGGGGAGAGGAGTAGAGGTGGATGGTGCACTAAGTTTTGGGGCATAAGCCTCCGGCCGAATTGCACTGCCCCGTCTCTCCCGGCCTATCTGCGAAGACACTGGTGAATCTCTTTTGAAAGAATATCATGATAGTCTGATATGAACGGAAAGCCGATATGAACCAACATGCAACCGTACGTTTGCCGATGCTATCTATCAATCAACAAAAACACTGCTGCCCCGATGAGCGTGTATAACTGTCGGTCATGGTGAAACAAAGGCGCCATTCATCTGGACATCATTGGTTACACAATTGGGGGGGGGGGGGCGGAGAGAGAACTGACGTTTTCTGTCGAAAATGGTTCTCCAGTGTAAAATCTTAGGAACAGCGCAGAACCAACTCACCTTTGTCGTCGCTTTCTTGCTGGTGGTGTTCTTTCATGGCCTCTGAAGATGCATCGCACTCTTCTCGCTGTGCTTGTTCATGACGGTGGAGGCGCTCGCGTCTCTCGGTGAAATGGGAGTGTTCCAATGTCTTCCCACTTTTACTTGGAACATGCGATGAAGCGTCAGCCTTAGGATACTGCATTTTCTTTTGCTCTTGTGTGAGGGAAGCCTCTTGAGTTTTCCTACACAAGGGGACACATATCACGTTTTGTTACAACCGGCCCACCTTAAGGAATTCTAGACAAAGCAGCTGTCTCTTTAGAGTAATTTATCTGGTTTTATTTAGTTATAACTGCTTTCTTCTATAATGCAGGTGCAATAAATTGCTCACGTGAACTCGATACTTGTGAACGCGTAAAACCGTAACCGCCCGAGTAAATTGTTTTATAATATGGGATGAATGCTCTTGAATCTCGGCGCCTACACTCTTAAGCCATCAGTACGTGGATATAAGCGCAGCAAACCAGCTTTCGAAGGCTTGGGTAAATGTACCTAAGTACTCACCTGTCCTCTGCCGCAAGTCAAGCTGCCTTGCACATTTACTGTGCCAACCCACAATTCTTCTGTCAATAAATTTTTTTGACCGCCTCACGGGATGTTCATGTACAATTAGATTTCCTGTCAGTTATGGGCGAACACAAAGCCGCTAGCGACGTCGGAATCCTGCTTCGAAAGTAAACGACCTATGAAGTGCTGCCTCGTCTTCGCAAGGAATACTGAAAAATCCTCGCCATATAAGTTGCAATCAAATGCGCCAGACATACGGCAACAGTTTGCAACGAGGCTAACTGAACAGGCTGTCGTCATCACATAATAGCACCTGATACTAAGTAGAAGCAACGCACATGAGCCTCCTTCAGATTAAATGTACGCGGATGAGTCTATCCAAAGGACAGGACACCCGAGGGACAATGTAGCGTCGTCCACCATGGGCCCTATGTCCAATGCATTGTAACAGCATACACTAAAGAAGAATACAGCCATTTGCCATCATCATGAGAGATAAAAGCACCCACACCGCAGGGTAGCGTCAATGTTTCGCGGTTGAACCTTCGCTACCCACACAGACACAGTGCACAGAAGACACTGAAATCCATAAGGAGTTATGGCCTTACGTCGACCAACCTCGGCCAGAAATAGCTGCCATTGCATAAAAGAACTTAGAGCTTATAGGGATTGATTGATTTTTAGAAATTTATGATCCCACACCATCATATAAACATAAATATCTGAGCGGGTTTTTGAATGTGTCCTCACATCGCACAGCAAGCGAGCCTCAACATTCGGAGCAGCCATTGATATGCAGCAGGCGCTACCGACCTTCGATCACGGTCATAATGTATGTTGTTATGTTATGTGGGGTTTAACGTCCCAAAACCAGCTCTGATTATGAGAGACGCCGTAGTGGAGGGCTCCGGAAATTTCGACCACCTGGGGTTCTTTAACGTGCACTGACATCCTACAGCACACGGGCCTCAACATTTCGCCTCCATCGAAATGCAGCCGCCGCAGCCGGGATTCGATCCCGCGACCCTCGGATCAGCAGCCGAGTACCATAGCCACTAGACCACTGTGGCGGGGCCACGGTCATAAAGTAGAGATGGCGTAGAACTCCTTGGCGTGTGAGGAAAGGACACCCGAACGCATATCAGTAGACGTGTGCAGGTGACATATCGTATTAAGGACCCGGATTTCGACAACTTGGAAAGCGCATCCAGTCTACTGTTTCATCGGTGAAGAACAATTATTCTTTTGTGGTGTTTATACATGACACTCCAAGAGAGTTACAATCGCGAGGTTTCCAAGGGAGCTAGTCTGCCTGTCAACCAGCTGCCAAATGGAGATCAGCAAGGCGCTTGAAGCAATGGCTATAGGTCGCCCTTTTGCCGTAGTTTGGCAAGCACGTTTCACTAAGAATAAAGAAGATACGGGTACAAACGTGAAACCACCGCTACTCTAGTACATCTCTTAAAATAAACCTTATGCTGCTCGCGTCTGCATTTCTACATTTCCAAACTTGTTATAGGGCGCATTGCTTGCAGATCGAAAGCGATGATACCTGATGACAGTATATCAACTGAGCTATTTTTTTAGTAGCTGGCGACAAAGCTTTATGAAAGCTGGCGACAAAGCACGAATATACATTTGTGCTCTTCATGGCGGAGTCACCCAAAAGCTCACTCACGACGCTTCGGTTCCAAAATCACGCAGTAAACTAAATAGGTGAAAATCGCAAAGAACACGAGCACAAGAATTGGAGCCTGCGCTACGAATTGAACCCACGACCACACCTCCCGCAATGAAAGGTGCCCGGCGCGCTCGCCGCTTTGATATGGGGGGGGGGGGGAGGGGTTGTGGTTCGGTTAGGAAAGGACGCTAATTTCTGCAGCCGATGTAGGAAGCACGGCTAAGCGTCCGTAGGGGTAGGGGAAAGGGAGTGAAAGAGATGGAGAGGAGAGGAGGGCCGTAGTGGAGGGCTCCGGAAATTTAGACCACCTGGGGTTCTTTAACGTGCACTGACAACGCACAGTACACGGGCCTCTGGCATTTTCGCCTCCATCGAAAATGCGACCGCCGCGGCCGGGAGTGTGCGCTGAAAGGTGCGCGAACGCTGCTTATACTCTTTCTCTTTGGCGTCTCTCCAGTGCGCACGTTCAGTCTTCACGCGCGCATCTAAGGCGGTGCCGCTATCAGGAGTGGTTATACCATGTATGAGGCGTCGCATTAATGAGAACTATTAATTGCTTGGGTAGTTACAAGCAGAATAGTCGGCGGAAGCTCGCGGCGGTTCCTTTCGGTGACAACTAACATGGGCGTCGTATTAACGTATTAACGTGCGACCTTCATTGCCTCCATAGTGCAGTTCCCGCATGCACGAACAGTGTTCTCTCGCGAACTACTGGTTCGAGTTTCATCGCACGGATTAAGAAATCACCTGCATTAACCCCCCCACAAAGGCGACGGCGTAGACGGGCTAGTGCCGCTCAAGTGGATATGTAAGGACGGCCTTGTTGCGCTGAATTTATCATCGACTACGTCCACGTCTTACATAAACTACTTCAGCTGCCGCAATGCTTTGGTCTTGGGGATGGGCGTTATTCGTCGCTACGGAGATGTGCCACCATGCGGGAACATGGGTGCAACTACATCAGATGATGGCTATTTGCAAATTCATGTTAAACCGCTTTGGTGAACACATTGTACTGTCGTGGTATACCGATTCCTATGACAGAGGAATCACCCGCAATTTTGAAACACTTGTTCTTCATTACAATATTAACTTATAAACGGCGAACGAAGGACATACCATCTGCAGTCTGTTTCACACTTTGGGGAAATCTCGGAGCGCGTGGCCTCGCGATGCTGCCAGCGCTGCAGTCGCGCGACAGCAGCAGCTCGCGCGTGCGCAGACACTTCAGAATTGTAGTGTTGAACCGCTTCGTCTGCTACGGCAGCGCGCGCTGGCCGCATTGTCGGGCAGCGCGCGAATTTCATTGTTACTGCGCGAACTGGGCCGGTACTCTGTGCTAAACGTTGCTAGACGCTCAACTACCAGCCTTTATTGACAATAATGGGGCTCTAGAAACAGCATTTGACAGCACACCTTGTTTGCTCTCTCGAAACGCTGCGGTGCTGAGTGCGTTCACGCATATTTCGTCACTGTGTGTGCACTGCAGTACAATGCCAATGAGCTTGGGGGTACAGGATACTAAGGAATTATGCAAACAGAAAAGAATCTAATAAATACTAACATATTTCAATGATGCAAGAATCCTTTAGGTACTTTGAGACAGTGTATGTGTAAGTTGTGGGTTCTCTCGCCATCTTTAGATAATTGCTGCCATTAATTATGAAGGTTTACGGTAAATTGCAGTATTTTATGTTTTGTTTGCTTTCAGCTGGCTCTGGGCGGTTTAAACCCACTGCTATGTCTGTGTTAACCATGTGATCTTTAGCGTGGTCACGCAATAGATTCGGTCAGCGACAAGGCGTGCCCCTAATGTACTTCGCGTTTAAGGGATAGATGCGTGACCCTGAGTAATCTTACGCTTCGCTAGACCAACATGCGGAATCGACACAGCTCGCCTCCATGCCACAGCCACAGCGCTGCGTCGTCACCTTCCAGGATAGTGGCCATGGTATCAATTTCGGGGAGCATTTTACTCTCAGGGAAACCTCGCATGGTTGCTGTATCACACAAAAAAATATAGTGATATAATGAACATGAACATAAACATGGTTTATCTCCAGTAGAAATACTATATTTCTCTGAAGGAGGCAAGGACTAAAAGCTAGAAGCCTGACGAGGTCCCGACCCCCACCTTGCTTTCTTTGGTGTCAAATTGTACATACAGTATCCCCTCTATTGCAGATCATTAGGGTGCGCAGTGTTACTTCAGAAAATGTTTTGCCTGAAGCTTACCAAGTAAGGTCCAGGGGAGCGGACGAATTACTGTCGGAATCTTCGCTCCATGGTCTCCATGGTCTCGGTGCGTTTTCAGAAGATGGAAGGGATGCTCCATCTTGAGGTGGGCCTTCATGCCGGCGGGTGCTTTAACGAGTTAACAAAAAGAGGAACAGTGAATGCAGTGAAATTTGGGGTTTACGCGCCGTCATCACGATGCGCTTGAATTACCCGTAGTGGGGTACTGCTGAATAATTTCTCCTACGTAGTTTTCTGAAGTACACTAGCTCGTGACAGTACCAGCCGGAAATCATCATCATCAGCCTGTTTAGGTCCACTGCAGGACGAAGACCTCTCCCCACGGTTTCCAATCCAGCCTATCCTGAGCGAGTTGGTTCCACTTTATGCCCGCAAACGTTTTAATTTCATCGCTCCATCTAACCTTTTGCTTACCTCTGTTGCGTTTTCCCTCTCGTGGTATCCATTCCGTCGCTCTTACTGTCCACCTATTATCCTTCCTCCTCATGACATGTCCTACCCAGGTCCACTTCTTTCTTTTAATTGATAAGATAATATCGGCTACTCCTGTCTGTTCTCTGATCCATTCCGCTCGTTTTTTTTATCTCTTAGCGTTGCCCCTATCATTTTTCTTTCCATTGCCCGTTGCGTGCTCCTTTGTTTCATCTCTAGTTTTTTTCAGTTATTCTCCATGTTTCTGCACCGTACGTTAGTACTGGGAGAATGCAGTGATTGAATACTTTTCGCTTTAATGAGAGCGGTATGTTTCCGGTCATGATTTCGTAATGCCTTCCGAATGCGCTCCAGCCCAGCCTTATTCTACGGAGAATTTCATTTTCCTGGGTAGGAGTTCCTGATATTAACTGTCCCAGATATACATATTGATTTAAACATTGTAAGGGTTCATTGTTGATTTTTAATTCATGTTCCTTACTTTAAGCTATTGAGCATAACTTTGGTCTTTTGCCTATTCATTTTTAATCCAATTTTAATGCCTTCCCTGTTTAGGTCATCAATCATGTTTTGTAATTCGTCACCATCATTGCTAAAGAGCTCAATGTCGTCTGCAAATCTTAAGTTGTTTAGATATTCTCCGTCTATTCGAATGCCCTTTTCTTCCCAGTCTAGACGTTTAATGACTTCCTCTAAACATGCAGTGAATAGCATCGGGGATGTTGTATCTCCCTGTCTCACACCTCTCCTGATCGGGATTTCTCTGCTTCTCTCATGTAGGAGTAGTGTGGCTGTGCAATCTTTGTATATGTTGTTTATGGTTTTCACGTAAACGCCAGGTATCTCTTGTCGACGGAGAGCTTCTAGAACTGCTTGTATTTCTATGGAGTCAAATGCTTTCTCGTAGTCGATAAACGCCATATAAAGAGGTTTGCTATATTCCGCGTACTTCTCAATTACTAGGTTGATAGCGTGGCTGTGGTCCATTGTCGAGTAACCTTGCCTAAAACCAGCTTGTTCTCTCGGTTGGTTAAAGTCGAATGTTTCTCTTATCCTTGTAGAAATTACCTTTGTATATAGCTTGTATATTACTGGGAGTAGGCTGATTGGTCTGTAATTCTTTAAGTCAGAACATGAACATAAACATGGTTTATCTGCAGTAGAAATACTATATTTCCCCGCAGGAGGCAAGGACTAAAGGCTAGAAGCCTGACGAGGTCCCGACACCCACCTTGCTTTCTTTGGTGTCAAATTGTACATACGGTATCCCCTCTATTGCAGATCATTAGGGTGCGCAGTGTACTTCAGAAAATGTTTTGCCTGAAGCTTACCAAGTAAGGTCGAGGGAAGCGGACGAATTACTGTCGGAATCTTCGCTGCATGGTCTCGGTGCTATGCCGTTTTCAGAAGATGGAAGGGATGCTCCATCTTGAGGTGGGCTTTCATGCCGGCGGGTGCTTTAACGAGTTAACAAAAAGAGGAACAGTGAATATAGTGAAATTTTGGGGTTTACGCGCCGTTATCACGATGCGCTTGAATTACCCGTAGTGGGGTACTGCTGAATAATTTCTCCTACGTAGTTTTATGAAGAACACTAGCTCGTGACAGTACCAGCCGGGAAAGCATGCGTCCATTGAAATAGGAGGTAGAGCGAAGAGACGTGAATGCCTCAGGGCGATCGCTTCTGGCCATATCGCTAATATGTCGTATTCGGCACGCACTCGTTGTCTTGTCGAGCAGTAGTCGCTTCGTCCTTGCACACGCGATAATGTACGTACCTCACACCAGCCTCTAGCGTCTCGCAGTCATCCCACATATGTCACATGCGGCGTCAGACACCACAGAGCGTCGGTGTCAAGCACGTGGCACCAGGATTTATGATGGTGGATGGCACATCTATAGAGTTTGCATTCGGACGTCTCCATATCCTTTTCTTCCCCCGCTTTACAAGGTGGAGGCAACCTCATCATCAGTTACAACCATTCGTCATGCCACTGTCCACTCCTCGGTAGCGTACGGCTGGAATACTTTTCATGAGAACACTTTCGTATTGCTTCTGGTCTTTGATACTTGCGATGGTGTTGGTACGCTACATTTTGCCACGGATGTAATTAGACAAAACCACGAACAGATTATCAGTTTACCGACCGATTTCCACAATGTAAGTTATTACCTGAGTTAGTATCTAGAACATGAAAACCAATAAGAAAATATGTAAATTTATCTCGGGGGCACGCAGTCTTCTAGGTATCGCGCGGCCCTTATCAGTGGCTGCATGTACGAAAGCTGAGTGCTTAACGTCATCGCAGTCATCTTTCGCTGAAATATTTGTGGCAATGTCAGCTTTCGGCTGCACATGGAACTGGAGATAAATTCTCTGCTTCTCTTTTTCTTTTTACATCAGAGGCAGTGAAGCATCCATATATAAGTTACAGTGGGACAAGCGTAGCCTTGGTACAAATATGCCTACCGCGCTGTCTCAAGCGCAGCGTTCTTAAACCATCAGCCCAGTTCTCGAGTCTTCTTAATTCAATGCGAAGCTCCAATTGTAAATATACTGTTATGTTTGTTTTATAATATCAAATAAACACATTAAGAAACTCGACGCGTCAACTGCTTTAGAGAAATAATTGATGATATTGCAATAGCCAAGGATGCCCGAGTGCACCAAAGAAAAAGAGAGCTTCAGCAAATAAAGAATGCATAGAGAAAATGAAGCAGGACTCCACAGACAACTGCACTGTTATTCAACTCGTGTACGTCAGCTTACATCGTGTCCCTGACGAAATAGGAATGTTATTTCTCTCATCAGCAATATCTCTTGTTTTATGATAATGGGTACGACTACAAAACTATGGAATCGCACGCGCACTGTCCTCACTTTTTGCTCATTTACGCAACTTTTATGAAATTGGTACTGCTAGGTACAAAGCCGCCCCTGTAGCAGTACCCAGATGTAACAAT
>JABSTT010005027.1:0-21121 GCA_013339685.2 Hyalomma asiaticum
TACGTGATTGCAAAGCAAATTTCTAGGTTGGCATACCTTCTCAAAAACAAACGCGGTGGTCGAGTAACAGGCCCTGTAAACGTGTGCGACCTCAAAGCTTACTACGAGCGCCCGCAAGACGCGTAAACACATTACCCAGCTATCGTCGACATTGCTGTCCTGTGCATACACTGTTTGTCAATCAGGCAGGGAAATCTGCAATTGGCAGGGAAATCTGCAAAAGCAGTAGGTTGAGCGTCAGAAGTACGCCTTTCTGGTGCACTGCTGCCGAACTAAACTTCTGACGCTCAACCTACTGCTTTTGCCGAACTAAACTTCTGACGCTCAACCTACTGCTTTTCAGAAGTACGCCTTTCTGGTGCACTGCTGCCGAACTAAGCGAGCCGTAGGATTCCGCCGTCTTTTCTACTGTTCGCCGTCACTCCCCCTGTGTCAGCTGACTTGATAGGCCGGTGCGCCGAAATGGATGCGCAGAAACACCGAAGCGATGACCGGCGGCCAGCGTGCCTTGCTTGTTCTCTTGAAGAAACGGCAGTATTTCCACGAAGCTTGGTAGGCCAACTTGGCAGGGAAATCTGCAAAAGCAGTAGGTTGAGCGTCAGAAGTACGCTTTCTGGTGCACTGCTGCCGAACTAAACTTCTGACGCTCAACCTACTGCTTTTGCAGGTGAGGCTTGTCTCATTGGTTTCTCTGGTGTAGGAGTGCACTGCTGCCGAACATAGCGTCATTGCTGTTGTTGTGCATGACATTTTGGAAATGGGAAGTAAGGGCTCTGGAAAAGATACTGCAGATTCTAAAGAGTTACGTGACTTGTTCAAGGCGTTTGAGAACTTCAAACGCGATTTCAGGGTAGAAATGAAGGAATTGAAAGAGGGAGTGTCATTTTGTACTGATGTCTGTAATGATGTTAAAGATGTCGCAGAGGATATCAGGACATTAAGGCAGGAAATGAAGGAACTGCTTACCGAAAACAAGAAACTAAAGGCAGAGAATGAGCGTCTGTCGAAGAAGTGTGACGAGCTAGAACAGTACCAGCGTTCAAATAACCTGGAGATAAAGGCGTACCACCTGGTAATGATGCTCTCGGTATTCTTCAAAAGATTGGGGAAAGCGTGGGCGGAGACAATTGACACGTCGGATATTGACATATGTCACTGGGTTCGTACGCCAAACCTCAAATTCAGAACATTGTCGCTCGGTTCGTCAGGCGTGCAAAGAGGAATGATTTTCTGGCAAAATGCAGAAAGAGGAGACTAAACACTTCAATGCTTGGTTTAAGCACAGGGGGTGCTATTTTTTGTAAATGAGCACCTAACTCAAGCGAACAAGGCGCTGCTTTCAGCCGCCATCCAAAGGAAAAAAGAAAAACAGTGGAAGTTTGTCTGGACTTCTGGTGGTAGAGTGCTTGCCCGTAGGACGAATCTTCTGCTGTGATTAATGTACCTGTCAAAATGACCTAGAAAAATGTGTTGAGTTTATTGAGTTTATCTTTGTGTACCAGTTTTGTTTTCTGCTGTTCACTATGAGTGTTTTCTGTGAAACTCACGAGTACTACATGTTCTTGATTTAAAATCGTGTTGTCCACGAAATAAGAGCTTGTTTTCTGCTTTACATGTCAATGCCAGGAGTATTAGAAGTAAATAGATGACATAGGCATTTTTATAGATACCGCGGCGGTAAACTTTGATATGCTTATGTTCTCTGAAACGTGGTTAACCGATGATAGTAATGTCCCAAGTTTTCCTGGCTATCGATCTGAGCATCTATGCCGCGCGGACAGGAAAGGAGGTGGAGTCGCAATTTATTTAAAAGAAAAATATGCCCATGAAAAACTAGAACTGTCGGAAATAACAGCAGATTTTGAATGTCTGGCTATAAAGGTTGATAAACTGGTAGCGATTGTCGTTTATAGGCCGCCTCAAGGGCACAAAACACGTTTTTTAGAATTTATAGACTCGCTGTTATCCTCCCCCATTACTTCACAACACTAGTTATATTATCATGGGGGACATTATATTAATCTCGCTGCAGAAGATACCGCTGCCGCACATTTTGAGACGCTGCTTTCTGCATTTGGTTGTGTAAATCATATATGTTCCCCTACCAGAGTGACCAAGGATAGTGCAACGTTACTCGATATATGCGCTACAAATTCGAATCCATCGGAGACCATAAGCGGTATCGTGTCAAGTGATCTTAGCGATCACTTGCCAGTGTTTTGTTTCATACCCTTTTGTTTGAGGCACCAAAAGGAACAGAATGAAACCTTCTTCCGACGCAAAATAAATAGTGAAAGTAAAAACTTATTCTTTCAGCTCGTCAAAGCAGTAGATTGGAGTGATATATATAAGATAAAAGATGCCGAAGATGCCTATAATGGGTTTATGGATTCATTACGTCACTGTTACAACAAGGCATTTCCTAAAGAAGTATCTTTTCGAAAGAGAAAAATTGCCGGAAACCTTGGATAGACAGCTCGCTTTATAAACGTATTCAAATAAAAAATGGCCTCTTTCAAAAATTTTTACGCCTACGAGAACCCGAAGCATTTGCAGAGTACAAAAAATACCGCAACGCACTGACGTCACACTTAAAAAGGCTAAACGAGAATATTATCAGAAAAAGTTTCAGAACATATGTGATAACCCTAGGAAGGTCTGGGAAACAGTGGATGCACTTACTGGCAGAAAGAAAGCAAGATGTGATATCACAGAAATGCAAGAGGGAAACGTGATGCTGCGTGGCGAGAACCTAGCCAATTCATGAATCGTCATTTCGTCAATGCGGGCGCGTACAGTGGCTGTTCTGAAAGCGAAGACGACTCGTGCTTCGAAGAAACTACAGCTATACAGAATTCAATCTTTATGCTTCCTACTGACAGGGCTGAGATAGCTAGCGTAATAAATAAACTCAAAAGCAATGTGGCGCCAGGTATAGACGAAATCACCGCAGCTGAACTAAAGTTGATATGTCCGCTAATATCAGAGGTGCTTGCTTACATAATAAATCTTGTACTGACAACAGGAGTGTTTCGGCACAGTTAAAAGTTGCAAGGGTAACCCCAATTTATAAAGGAGGTGGCATAAATAATATGTCAAATTATAGACCCGTTTCCGTACTTCCGACATTATCCAAGGTTTTTGAAAGCATTATTCATTACAGGTTGGTATCCTTTTTAAATAAGTATGACATCATCACAACATGTCAATATGGTTTTCAGAAAAATAAGTCTACTGAACAAGCATTAATAATCATTAAAGATCAAATAATTGCAAATATGGAAATAAGAAATTTACGCTTGGTTTATTTTTGGACTTAAAGAAAGCTTTTGATTCAATACATATGACATATTATTACGGAAACTATCACGGTATGGCATACGTGGGATCACCCTTAAGCTTTTACAAAATTATTTACATAACCGGTACCAACTAGTACAAATGAAACGGCTACATCAAGTCAGCTTAAGTTGACACAAGGAGTTCCGCAGGGTCTGTATTGGGTCCTTTGCTCTTTTTGCTTTACGTTAATGATATTGTATGCATACCGCCTCTCCCCAGCTTATTATGTATGCAGACGACACAAACGTATTTTTTACATCAAATAATTTAGAAACACTAGAAAAAAATGTAAATGAATATATGATGTCACTCTCAAACTGGCTTAAACAAAACAAGCTACAGTTAAATGCCAAGAAGACGACATATATTATATTTCGCCCAATAAATAAACTCGTTAAATATGATATAAAGATAAGCTTTGATGGGAACACCATAAAACGTGAAAAACATCAAAAATTTCTTGGGGTATGGTTCAGCGAAGACTTATCGTGGAACGTCCACGTTAATCATTTAGTTAGGCAACTTGCGGGAACGGTAGGATGCCTGTACAGAATTGCATCCCTCATTCCTCAGTGGTTAAAGAAAAATTTGTACAATGCCCTCTTCTATTCAAGACTTTGTTATGGCGTACTAGTATGGGGTACGACAACAACAAAAAATTATAACAAACTTATAATGCTACAAAAGAAAATACTTCGCTGCTATGAAAATTACCAGGGTAGAGTAGACCGTTTGCGCACTTCGGTGCTGTTTTATAAACATGAAATGTAAAGGCAAACCCAAATCTATTATTTTAAACTGCTTCAAGAGGTACACAAAAACAAGTGGTATAAACAAAAAGAAAAGGACCAACGTTATCCTGATAGAAGAACTTACAGCGTTTACCAAGAACCAGGACAAATTATGGAAAACAACGCTACAATACCAATCAACGCGATTAGTTAATGAATTGCAAATGTCTTGCGGTTTGACGACAGGCTAGGGACATTTAAAAAACAAGTTAAAGAAATTTTGATCAAAAAAGAAATAACTTATCATCACTAAGCTATATTGTACAAAAACAGTAGGTAGAATTGGGCTGTGACATGTTCACTAGTGTTCGGAAGGTGTGTTGTTCTACTGTGGTATAGGATGTATCGAGCTTTGGTTCTCATGTGCAAGACAAGTGTATCCGCACTATGTTAAATGTATAAACGTGTTGCTTTTTTTATTATTGTATTCCGCGCGCATGAGATACATGACATGTCGGGGTTTTGTTGTTGAGTGTTGTATCTGCAAAAAAAAAAGGAAAAAAGGGAAAATGTGTATCTGTGAAGACTACAGGTGCAGGGGCCCACCGGGAACACATGGTCCACAAACACCTGTGGCAGCTACTTGCAAGCCGAGGACGGCCTGCTCTTGCGTAACGTACCCTCACTGGAGACTCATGACGATGAGTCCCCGTTCCGTGTTTTCATTCCTCGGACCCTACGCAAAACTTTCTTGGCGTACTTTCATGACACACGCCTCGCCGGTCACAGTGATGGCAAGAGAACTTTTGAAAAATTGTGTCGCGTCGCCACATGGCCGCACATGAGAAAGGACGTCATAACATACGTTCAAACTTGCCCTACCTGCCAGACCGCAGAACCGAGCGGAGGCAAACCACCGGGCCTCATGCAATCTGTGGAAAGCAGGTACCCATGGGAAATCGTTGCCTATGACGCAATGGGCCCGTACCCCAGATCAGCTAAGGGGTGTCGATACTTGTTAGTAGTCACTGACCACTTTTCGAAATGGGTAGAGCTGTACCCGTTACGCCGGCTGGATTCAAAAGTAATCTGGGATTGTCTGCTACAGACGTTCACTCGCTTCGGTTTTCCAAAGCAGCTAATAACAGATAATGCCACATATTTCACAGGCAGAATATTTGCGGACACTTGCAAAGTTCTTGGTGTACACCACAAAAGAACGACACCTTACCACCCTCAGGCCAACATTACCGAGCGCGTAAACAGAAACCTTAAAACAATGTTGGTGGCTTTCACTGACCGGCACAGGGACTGGGATGCCCGCGTACAGGAAATGGCATTCGCCACGCGAACAACAGTGAATCGTTCAACTGGCTTTACTCCGGCAGCCATTCTATTAGGTCGCGAGCTCAAATTTCCTATCGAACATGAGCTCACCCATGACTCCGAATCACCGCGCTGCAACTACGCGACGTTCGCGCAAAATCTCTCCAGTCGCTGGAGCGAAACATTGCGGGAGGCCAGGGAGAACTTGGAACTAGCCCGCCTGGAACATTGCAATCATTATAACAAGGGCTGGCGACCTCTAGAGTTCACGGTCGGTGATGAGGTGCTCCGCCGCACGCATCCACTCAGTGATGCAGCAAAAGGGTTTGCTGCCTCCCTCGCACCACGATGGGACGGCCCCTACGTGATTGCAAAGCAAATTTCTAGGTTGGCATACCTTCTCAAAAACAAACGCGGTGGTCGAGTAACAGGCCCTGTAAACGTGTGCGACCTCAAAGCTTACTACGAGCGCCCGCAAGACGCGTAAACACATTACCCAGCTATCGTCGACATTGCTGTCCTGTGCATACACTGTTTGTCAATCAAGATGCGGTGCCTTTTTATTGCCCTGCTGTAATAACCTTGCCT
The DNA here is from genome assembly GCA_013339685.2 of Hyalomma asiaticum. Classification (NCBI taxonomy): domain Eukaryota; kingdom Metazoa; phylum Arthropoda; class Arachnida; order Ixodida; family Ixodidae; genus Hyalomma; species Hyalomma asiaticum. The sequence goes on from JABSTT010005027.1 coordinate 5,988, forward strand.
TTCGCAGAACACCCCGCAGCAACTTCAGTGCCAACTAGCCCGCGACAAACCACAAGGCTGGCACTCGTCATGGAACGCCAACACAGGCTGCTTTGAACGCCGACCCACGCTACGTGCACGTTCCATTCTGTGCAACCGGCGGGACAGAGACAGGGCACGAACTGTTATGTGATGTGTGACGTGTGGGCAGGCTCCGTTCGGCGTAACCATCAGGACAAAGACATGCGACGAATGGTGATGCGTTGTGGTGTCTGAAAAACTGTGTAGGCAAGGACATGCGACTAATTATGAACTGTTGTGGTGCCCGACGAACTGTGTAGACTAATTCAGAACTGCTTCTCAGTTTCTCCTTTTCTATTGTCTGTGGTTTTCATTATTGCCCTTAGTAGTCTGTGGACTATGACACTCACTGGAGTGTCCATTCTTGTGTGGGGGGGAGTGTCGGGCCGATGGGCCCTTATCTGCAGCACGCACGTTGGAGGCAGGGCGAGGAGGACACACGCGCATTGCCCATGCGCGTGACGAGCGGCAGCGTCGAAAGGCCACAGGGGGCGTGCAAGGTGGCCGGCCGATAAGAAGGGAGGTGAGACGAGCTCGGGGGCTTTTTGGTGGGCGGCAGGACGATGGGATGCAGTGACGGTCGCGCTAGGCGCTATGGTTTCCTCCGTGAGTGCTGCAGAGCAGAAGCCACGCCGGTTTGGGGCGCCCGCTAAGGCGAGTCGTTGGCTCGTCCTCCACTGCGAGTTGTGCGTGAGTTTGCTTTCGAGCCGTTGTTTTACACCTACTTTCATGCCGTTAAGTTTTGCGCCGTAGGTTCCATTGGACCGCCAGTCTGCGGGAGTTGTTCGTTCTGGCCTTGTGGCCCTCCTGTATACGTTAGTGCCGTGTTGTGCCGGGCTGGAAGGTGGTTGGGATTCTTTTGGAGTCTTGAATTAAAAGCGGTTCTTGTTCCCAGCGTTGCTGGCTCGTGTCATGCCAATTGCAGCTCACTGACCCCCTCTGAGCGGAGACGGGGCCTACACTGCTTAGTGTGAACAAGGAACCCGTACGGGTCCCGAAACGTCTCTGTGTGTTTTTCACCTTGACTTGGTCAGTGACTGCATCTACATCCTCATCATGATACCTGACCAGACAAACTTTCGTTGAACTCTTGACTACATGCTTTTCTTGGACGTACAGCAGGCTTTTCAATCGGTTCCGCATAGGGCTATCATCTTCGCGCTTATGAAAGGGGAATCTCGGGTGGGTTGCTTCATTTTGTGCATAATTTCCTGTCGGAGCGCAACATGAAAGTTCGCATTGGAGGAATAAAAAGCGAATCTCTCGTTTAACTGCGGTGTCCTGCAAGGCAGTACCTTAACACCACTTCTTTTCAACTGTGTTCTTGATGCACTTCCAAAGCGATTACCTCAAGCATGTGATTTTCCAGTAGGCATAGCAATCTATGCTGTTGCGATTGCACTCTGGATCAGCGGTCCTCCTCATCATGGCCCACGTCTACGTGGAATCTTGCAGCTAGCTCTGAATGCGACTTCAGAGTACTTAGAGGAAATTGGTCAGCAAAGATCGACAGCTAAGCCAGCCGCAATTACATGTCATCCCAGGCCACGCCCTTGTCCAAGCATGAGCTGGATATCTCAGAAAGACACCAAAAAAATGGGTGCCACAACACTGCTACCTGGGCGTAATTATCAATGATTGCCCCTCTTGGTGCCCTGCTGTTGCCTCTGTGCGCTGAACTGCCCAGTCGGTATTCAAGTAGGTTGGTGCAATGAGGGGGTATGGTAGGGTAAAAGCTCCAAAATATCCAATTTGCCATTTTGACACTGAAAATTTTATTCCACTATGAGCGAGAAACCTGTGGAAGCGCGACATCGAGTGGCCACGGAAAGTGGTTTAAATGCCACGCCAAAGTGCGCCGCGAGCCCTGGTGTTTAAAAATGGCAGTGGGTGCTCGCAGGACTTTTTGTTTTACAGTTTTTTGCGCAGTTTATTTTTTGTATTTCTGGTTTTTTTTTGTTTATTGGGGTTACAAGTAGGTATGCATTTTATTACATTAACGATCGTTGAAAAATTATTTATAGCAGATTTGCCACTAGTGTCGCTCTAGTAGCGGGTTTTACGCCCGGTAACAGCTCGTCCAGGTGGGATGCTGCTCTCCACAGCCTGATTCTGCGAGAATTAACATACTGGGCTGTCCGACGTGCTGACGAAACGGCCGAGAGGCTTGGCATCCTGGTCCCTAGGTGGGAGCACTGCGATGCGTGTTGAGACACGATCATCAGTGCCTCACTAAGGCCTTTCCAAACGGTTATGTCGTGCCGCACAGATGAATTACCACAATGCGTCATGAAATACTTGTTTTCAAAGCCGCTGACTACAGGAAGACAAGCGGGTGGGGTGTGGGGGGCAGTTGCCCCCGAAATTTTTCGGGGAAACCAAACCCCCACCCACCCCTTTCGTTCCTCACGTTGTTTTTATGGAAGTGTTCCATCGCTCTATCCACCCATATTTTGTAGCGGGTGCGATGTACAGTTATATCTGACTGAATTCAATGACCCCATTTACATGCATGCAAACAAGTTGTGTCAAATTGTGTTGTGTACAAATTTTTCTGCTTGAGTTTTCGAAAGTCTTCAAAAGATTTTTCTGCGGAGAGAGGAAGACAAACTAGGCTCCCGGGACACACCAGCAATGAAAACCTTCTCTTATTGGGCATACACAACTCACTCTCGGAAGTAATTGAAGAGCAACGTACAGGACAAGTCATTCGCCTCACATCGACCTGATCGGGCAGACGCATATCGAATCGGTGGGCTGCTACCTGGTAGAGTCCAATGAACGCCAGGTTATGCTAGCCCACTCTGTCAAAAGTACGTACTTGCTAGATCCCCTCCCAAGAAATGTAAATCCATAAAGAGTACGTGCTTGGTAGATCCCCTCCCAAGAAATGTAAATCCGCAGCACATCATTGGCCGCCGGAAGGCTAGAGCTCAGGCCCTGTTTAAATCGCTTGGAAACTGCCCAGACAGGGCGTCCTTCGTCAACGTAGCTTAATAGGGCACCACCGACCACTTTGCACTGGTCAGCGTTGATCACAATGGGGAACCCTTCAACGCAGTCTCAATGCTATGTGCAACAGCGGCTACCGCCGAACAAGTGGCCCTTGCCCTGGCTATGAAAGACGCAACACACCCAAACAGTATACGTAGACTTCAGATCAGCAGCCATAGCATTCGCCTCTGGTTCGATCTCGGCAGAAGCAGTTTCCATCCAAGGGGGTAGTGACTTTCACACCATCAGATGGTTCCCGCCCCACATGGGCACCAATGTCCACCCCGGGTTCCCCAAGTCTAACGAATATGCATACGACCCAGCGCAAGGATGTATGCACCAAGACAGTCTCAGGGGCTTCCTGGACGGAACTGAAGGATGGCACCGGAACCTCTTCAATACATTACACACAAACATACACGCACCCGTGGAATTTATAAGAAATATTGCGATCAAGAATCATGCCATTATTTCGCTAAGTGTGCCAAAAATTTGGAAATCGTCAAATTGGGCAAACGAATTTTTAGCAGCAGAAACACATGGCTGGATTCACCAAACTTACTAAAGAACAAATTTTCACATAAGGCACTGTTTTTTCAGTGTAAATGAATTGAGGAAGAAAAAAAAATCGTCCTAAGAGGCCATGTTTCTTTAGTAGGCCGCTGCTATGACACGCTGCTCTTGTGCACTCATAGATGTCAGCGGTGGTGATAAAGTGTCTGCTTAAGTGAAAAATACTCGCAAGTGGAGTCATATGAAGCAATAAATAGTCGTAAAAACTATGCAGATATGATGAACTTCAAAGGAAATTGTGTAGGAGGTTCGAGTGGCCTCTCATTAAGCTAGAAAAATAATGTTCTGGGACTGCTTTGGCTTGACTGGTGTGTGCTCCCCAATAGACACACTGTCTTCTTAAAAGGTTCTTGGATCCTTTCCCAACTATTGCCTCCCTTGTGTCGTCGCTCGGGATCGGTGAAACTGATAATTGTTGTCCACATGTGGATTGTCAGTATGCGGGTATATGAGCCACCCAGACAAGAAAAAAAGTAATCATGTGCAGCTCATATGAGCTACGAATATACGAACATGAAATCCTCGCAATTCAGTTCTCCTAATGTCTTCCCAAGTCAATGAAAATTTTGCATAAAACCAGGCAATAGCATCATTAAAGACACCCACGTGGCTCGTTTAGACGGCATACACTATTTTGTGCTTCCTAACTGCGGGCTCACTGGGCCATGATGGCGGCACGTATGTAATGTGTAGTATATTCGATATCAGTGAAATTTCGATTATGAGGTACCGCTTAATACGTTCTCCCACATGATTTTTGCTTTCCTTGACCACCAACACCTCTTATGTAGAACGTACTTTCATACGGTTAATACCATTTCGGGATTACACGCGTTCCGGCTTCCCCGAAGATCATATCAAATATATTTCACTTATGTGCTCACTGTTCAGGAAACAGTTCATCACAAACTTCTAAACATTCCTAAGAGTTATCAAAAAACACTAATACTGTATACGTATACACTACGTATACCATATTTATTTTCCTATCAAACATATTTTTTTCTTGTAAAAAACGTATTTTAGAAGAGCACGTTCACTTAAGTAATAAAAACCACTGAAAAAGAAAAGTGGAAGAATAGGGCAAAATAATCGCATAACTAATAACTTCACGCGACAAGGCTTCCATGCACCGGGCCGGTGGTTTTGTCACAGCTACAGTGTGGTCATGCTCTTGGTGTATCGCACTACGCTTTTGTTGCCGTGGTTGACTGCGATCCTCCTCCGTCGAGCAGCCACCGCTGTTCATAGAGGACGCAGTGCTGTGTAGGGCTGAAACACTGCAATGGTAAAAAGATAAAAATGACGACGCTGAAACATTGTGTTCAGAAGAAGAAACTGACTAGCAAATGTATAGTCCATTGAAAAAAAAAACTATTCCTAACGGTCGTTATGACACGTTAAAGGGAAGTGAACAGGTTTCCAAAAAAAATCAGTTAACGGCTCCGTTTGGTACTTTCGAACGCCCTGAACACGAAAATCAACATGAAATTCGCCCCCGCTCAACCAAAACCGTGTTATTAGCAATAGAACTTCGAGCTGCTGGTGGCCGGCACGCGGTGAGTCTGGTTTGCATCCATGATTGGTGGAGCCTTCTGTGACATCAACGAAGGGTTCTCCAGGAGGCCACCACTACGCGATAGCTTGTGATCAGGTACTGCGACTACTTCGCAGATAAGTTCAGTCGCTCTTACGGACAACTTCGATCACTTAGATGTGATCGGTGTGACATCCTACGCATTTGAATCATTAACCCAACAAGAAACATCTACGCCAAGCACGAGTGCGATGGTCAGTGCGGTGGCTGGAAGGGGGCCTACCGGATCCCACGACCTAAATGCGACATTTAGCTACATGAGGGATATTGCCTGGTACGCATTCACAAGCTTTTATGTCGCTGTGCTGTGTTGTATAACCTTAGAAGTCAGATTGAGATAGTATTAGCCTCATGCCTGTCGTCGTCGTGATCGTGGATACTGAAAAAGGTACTCATTTCGTGCAAAGTGCATTCTACCGCTTGTCGTTTGCAAGCAACATGCATAGGACGAAAGTGCATGTTATTGGTGCAGTTCTAGCGTCGCATGGAAGCGACTGCCTTTGCAGTATAGTTTGATTCAGTGTAGATATTACACCTGTGGTTGCATACTGGCATGTGACCACGTCAGACAACGCGCACAATTATTGCGCTGTGCGAGGTTGCAGCGAGTGCCGAGATGCGCTGCCTGCACAATGCAATTTGCATTTACAGCAGAGACCATTTATAACGTAACCACTTATAGTGCAGGACCGGCTATAATACGTTTTTTTCTGACCCCCGTTTACCCTCCCATAGAACTTAATGTATACGCATACCGCTTATTGTGCAGCTCCGTGAGATGAAAGACCGGTTATAATGTGGCTCCCGGGAAATCAACGGGCAATTGAGGTATAGCGAGCAGGCTTCACAATGGAAGTGCGCTGCCCGAGAAGAGCGCAACGAACCGTCATGAAGGAGGAAAAAGCACGGAACGAATGAACAAGGAGCGGAGGGAAGAAAAAAAGACAATGCTGCCGCAGGCACGCCCTGTGAGGGTAGGATTGATAGGATTGCCAAGGCGACGGAGAATGCCGCTACGGCCGTTTCTCAGCTCTGAACGCACGCCCGCGATCGCATTTGTGTCTGCGTTACCGCTGTTTGTCTCCCGTTCTTTTTTTAATCATTTCACGTGCACTGCCCTTGAATCACCCCGCGAGAGCGATTTCCTGTGCACCCAATCCCTGTGTTGTCAAGGGCAAGCTTCCCGTGCGATGCGCCGCCAGCGACCCCACGAACTAGGCCTAACGAGCGCTGCCTTTTCGGTGCTGGCTGCAGGTAGGGTGCCGCGGGCGACTGTGGTCCATGGCGGCCGCCACGGACGAATCGCTTCGACAATGGAAGCTACGGCATGGATGGCTGATGCACCACTGGAATGGCGGTTTGCGATCGCTACGTTTTTGACATCGCGCACGCGTCAGAGAAAACGAAGAATAGCGCGTGCAGCAATCGGTTCCCGTTTCTGCGCAGTCCGGTTCCGCGGGAAGTCTGCATAAACGGTGACATCGCTATAGCGCGTTTTCTTTTCTTTTTATTTTTTTTTTTGCAGAGCGCGGCTGGGGATTTAAATTTTTGAAATATCCAGTTTTTCTTTTTTTTTAAGTGGGTGAAAGCAGTCCGGTTGCGCTCTTCGAATGTCTAACACGCGCCGCTACCTGTTCGACAGTTTTTACACACGTGTAGACGTTGAAAAAGTTATTTCGGTTACAGTGCGGTACCGCTTATAGTGCGGGTATTCGCGATTCCGGCGACTAAGCAGTCTATGCTGTACCATGCTACTAAGAGAACAAATACTAAGTGCAGAAGTGCCCGAAAATTGCGCGGTGTGCACAGAATTAAACCTTTCTCATTTCTTGCAGTATAGCTGTGTTGTAAACCACGGTGCTAGAAGTAGCCTTCGAAGGTCATGGGAGAAGCTTACGAGGGAAAAAAAAAGCCTGTAGCTGCATGTTCACTTGCATATATACGCGGCTTACCGTAGTTCCAGTTTGGGCTTGTTAGCGCTCAACTCCCGGTTGCTTTGAAGCGATCATAAGTAAAATTCAGCATATAGGTGCACCTTATAAGGCATTCTCTCCTGTTGATTTACGGATTTCAAAAATCTGCCGCATTTTGTGGAGGAAGCGCCCTGCGAACACTAATTAGGCGCATCAGCACACATAGGTATCTGAGTGTGGCCAGATGCTAGACGCGATATTGAAGCTTTATTTTAGGCGTCTTCTCCACTTGATGTACCTCTGTTGCAACAGATGTTCCTTTATGCGGAAAAGCATCGGTAATGATAGAAGCCGGGGATGGAGGTATGCAGGCAGCGTCACACGACGCAGTGCTAATCACGATTAAGCCCGATATAGATTAAATTTGCAAACAGTGATTGCCTGTTTAATGGAGAGAATCGTTACCAAGAAATTCGATCCGGATGGGTGTTGATCGCGATTATGAGTGCCGGTGTGACACCGGTATACGCAACCGGAGAAAGTGCAGTGAATACGAAAAAGAAAAAGGAGAGTGAAAATAACATGCATTTGTTTTCTACAAGAGGCATAAACTTCAATTAACATTTGGCATCGTACCTCGTGCTTTAGTCCCTTTGTGAACGGTGGTCTTGATGGAGGAGATTGATTCCTTTTGTGAGCGTAGATCGATGGTACCTCGCTCGGCCCTAGTCGAGCAGATTTTACAGGAATTCCCATCGCATGCATCAGTGATAAACTTTGGTGGTAATCACTGTCTCGAAAATGTACCGAGCAGAGAACAGTGGTTTTGAAAGCCTTGAAATTGCTCCGCCTCACTGCAGTGATCCACTTAGCAGCTTGTTTTCCTCCCGTGGGAACTTGTGAAAGACAACACCGTCTCCGTCACCAGTGCTTGTACAGCCGCAGGTGGCACAGAAAGGCCGGCACGGCGGCACTATTGCTTCTCTTCGACTAAATTCCACTTGCGGCAGCAGTTATTTGAAGCGTAAGCCTGAATTGAAAGGTGCAGAAGCTGATTATTTGCGACAAGTGCCGCTAATAAAATGCGACCGACAGGATCAACGACCAATCGTGCACTCGACGCTGGCGCGCTCGCCCATGATGCCTGCATCGACGTCACTCCCTGCCATATTTCTCGTTCCGCCGGCTCCGCTGCCTTGCTCCACGAGCTGCGGTGGGAGGAGCATAGCTCCGATTTTAATTCTCAATTACGGTGCCGCTAATTGCGTGATTGCAAAACAAATTGCGGTAACAGTGATTTGAACTGTCTGCGCACCAGGACAAGGTCAGTTTTTAGAAATATAAAACCTGTTCAGTTTCCCTTTGAGGGTGCTTTCTCAGGTAAGCAAAATTCCAGCTGAATCGACAGGGAGTCAGAAGCGAAACAACGGGCAAGCAAATATGATGTGCACCAAATATTAATTCCTTATAGTCTGTGTCTGAACTTCCGTGCAGCACTGTGGAAGCTACAGGCCTCTTCGGCCAATCCGGAGGGCGAACACATGTTACACGTGTCCTTGCGCGGCCTGCCATCTGCCAATGTCGGGCGCTTTAGTGGCAGCTGCAGCCCTGCAAGGAGGAACATGAAGCGGGGTGTGCGTGTCCGAACAATGGCATTTTGTCTCACTTCGGAAGAAATTTGCACTCGATGGTCTCCTACCCTTGGCATTGCTGCACGGAACTCTTGAAACAGACTATAGTTGTAAGGGATCGCTACATTTCCGGCACGTACTATTATCACTCTTGCTGAAAAATGCCTTACACGCTCCAGAATAATCGGCATAGAAGGCAGGAGTTTGAGAAATCTTGTGGTGAACTGTAGATACTCCTACCAAGCCTTATATTTGAGGGGTTTAATTAGCTTATTTGAGGGAAGGGCGTTTCTCAATTACGCGTTTTTCTGCACACACATACTCCGGTCCGGGTGGTTAGGAAAACAATGGCTGCCGATGGGGGCTGCGTGTGAGACGGGGCAGGAGTGGAGGTTGGTGTCGCTACTTCAGGAAACAGGAGCGGAGAAATCTATTGAATTTATCAGCTTAGAGGCTTGGCGCTTCGCAACAAAGGAAATCAGGTCCATGTTTGCCACAATTTATTGGCTAGTGTAAAAACTGCCGCGTATCTGCTTCTTTTGCTGAAAATGACGTCGAAATGCGATTTTTCTGCCGCGCCTAATATGTAACACACCAACTTCTTCCCCCTCCCACCCCTCTTGCTCCTCCCATGATAGATAGAATGAAGGTTTTGCTGAATTCGATTGAAATTTCTCGCATTTTCCCTCCTCTCGCTCCATCTGTTGAGACTTTTTATTATTGTTGGCATAAAACCGACCACAGAGTTGTATATACTACCGAGTTCTTTTCAACTCACAGTGTCTCTTTGACACTATTTCTAGCGCGTTCATTTTTCTATTACTAATGTGAAAACCAGTCCGATGTGTAATCCTAATTAAATAAACACTGGTGATCACGGCTAAGTACATATATTTTGGCTCAAAGAAGCCTCAGCTTTGCTTTGCGCTGCATAATGTTGGACCCCTAACAGCTCGCTGCATAATGTTGGACCCCTAACAGCTCGCTCCGTTTTGGTGCTTGTAGCTACAGTACCTCGCTTGGCTTTGGTTGACCCGCTGAATCAGGCCTTGCCGGACGTCCGCCAGATGTAGTGGTTCTGTCCGCCAAAAGATAACGTTAAAAGCGGGCGTGTTTCCCATTGCTGCGAATTTCTGCCGCTCAGAACACAGGCCAAGCCCTCACGCTCCATCTTTCATGAATGCCAGCTCTGATAGCTCGACCCATACGTCGTCACGACTGCCACGACCTTATAATACCACGACCCCATACGTCACTACCGTAACGGATACGATGCAGTAAACATGTAAGAACACACTCGGAAAGCACTGAGAAAACTTCTGTTGATGCGCTGGGAATCGAACTCACAGCCCACCCGATGCTCGAGGCTCTACGAACGCAGCTTATGCCCTTTCTTGTCGCGTTTCCCTCTACCTTGACACGCACGCACAGCGTTCTTTGGAACGTGCCTGGAATGGTGCTGGCATCGAGGAGAGGCGAAGTGAAGTACGATGCGCTCGTGCGGCTTCGCCTCTTCTGAATGGCGCACCGTTCCAGGCATGTTTCAAAGTGCACCTCGTAGCGGGTGCGCGGAGCCACGTCACCTGTCCCCTTTCGTTGTGGATGGCATTTCACTGCAGCCGCGGCCTGCTGTGCGAGCGTCATGGCAAGAAGAACACTGCTGCGTTAAGCGCTCAAAGCCGGAATCGACGTTGGCGGGTAAATGTGGCGCGAGTAAACATGATTGATGCCTTTGTCGTAAACATAGACTGTGTCCAGTTATTACGTAAACTACTTCAGTTACCACAAGTACAAGGGGTTGGTCGTATATGTTCTGGAGGCAATGCGTGAACGTGGGTTCATCCACATCAAAGGGTGCCGTACCAGCAGCATACCGATACAAATGAGCAAGTTCCTCCCGATGTACAACAAACATTCAACTGTTTATGTGAAGACACATTCCACTTTCGTGTTATACCGATTCCTCTGATAGAGGGATCAGCCACATGTATTTTTTTTTCAAATCCTTCTCTTCCTTGCAGCCAGATAATATATTCACTAGACTAGCCCATCGGACCTCGCGCCATTGTCATTTTAAAGCCGCTTATTCAGTACGAACCCGCACAAAGACCTTCCATGCAGAAGTCTTATTCTACAAACTGCACATGATTGGAACGACCTTGCCGCTCACATCGCCAAGCTAATTTCACTGAATTCAAAACGGCCACTTATCATTTTGACTGAAATGCTGCTTTTTCTTTTCGTTTTTTTTTTGCCCAGCCCTCACGTAATATCCCTCTGAGACCCTTGAGGTATGAATAAATGAATGAAAAGAGTGTCCAGTTCTTCTAGATTGCTGCAGTTCCATTCACATATAATCACCCTTGCTGAAGCTAATGACTCCTACCTGGAAGAATATAAGGGCAGTAAAAGAGCAGTTTGTGAACTGTTCTTAGAAAGTGGAGCTATTTGTTCAAACCATGCAGTTACAAGTGAAGCAAATTGCTACTCTGCACTTCTTTTTCATAGAAAGGTTTCTTGCAAAATTGCTTCAAATACTGCTGAAGTGATTACGATTCGCTAATTGATGAGTCGGGTTGGTACTATAAAAATAAAGGCATATTCCGCATAGGTACTGGCAGGGATTTCATCATAGAACATAATTATACATCATCAAATTAGATGCACGTAATAAATATTTTTGAAAGAATCATTCTACATCACAAAGTGATAGCTATGTAAATGAGGACGGGAAATGAGTTTCAGTTTACATGCCGAAAGCTGTAATATGCTGACATGTTGGAAATACCAAGGAACGAAGGTGCACCTTAAAAGTCGCACTAACATTTCACACGAGGCATTATTCGACTGTGTTCGCCGTATTGTTTTGATGTTATATATACAGGCAGTTATGAATCACTACTGGAGAAATAGTGAACCCGCCTGACAACATACCAGGGCAGCTCGGTAGCACAGCCTGCTGTTCCGCAGTGTGAAACAATGTGGAGCTCGTAGACACGAGCTTCCACCACTGCCACTGCTGCTGCTGTTCTCTGAGAGCATCCCAACATGACGTCATGGTGGTGCTTGCGCTGGAAGACGTGCTGAGGCCTGCGGAACCCCTTGTGGCGCCCAAAGAAGCGAAGAGAAAGCTGGTCGCTTGATGCCCGCTGCATAGCCTCTTCCAAAGAAGCGCGAAGGGTGACGCTGATGGCTGTGCGAAGGTGATCCGCCATTGACAGTTTGTATGACGCCGCCAAACCATCTGAGACAGTTCGCAGTCTGAGAACAGGTGAAGAGGCCACAATGCCTGGCTTGACGTAGCGACTAATGCAGCATTAAACCGGGAAATGCGCTTCTTGTTTTTCCTCCACTCACAAATAATTCTCGTGCACGCGACAAGGGCACCACCACGACAATTTTTTACACCGTGTTGCCTTGTCAGAGATGGCAGAGATTTCTTACTTTGCAATTTCTAACGGTGTTGCCCCTTTATCAACTGCACTCACAGCACAGAGCGGCCATAATTGGAGCAACTCTGCACCGGAGAGAAAGGGATAAAAAAGCCTTGCTTTAAATAGAGGGCCTCACGAAATGCAGCTGCCTACAGATGGAACGTACTGTGGTGCAGAAATTCATCACTGCATTAAATTCATACGGTCATCAAGTGCTCCCGCTGCTCATTACAGTACTTTTTCATCTGACCGTTTGGCTGGGACCCCCCCAAGGTGGAAGTTTACCGGTAGAACTGCGGGAAAGCTTTTGGCAAAAAATAAAGTGGCCTGAACATTGCAAGAATGAATCATCCCAGGAAGCCGATTGATTTCCGGTGTTTTACTTTCCAAAACCACGATACATATGAGAGGCACTGTAGTGGCGAGCTGTGGAAATTTCGACGTCCTGGAGCTGTTTAACGTGCACTGACATCTCACAGTACACGGGTCTCCACATTTCCTCTCCACGGAAATGCAGCCGCCGCTGCCGGTATTCGACCCGGCGACCTTTGGATGAGCAGCCGAGTGCCATAGCCACTATACCATCGTGGCGGGGCAGTCATGAGGAAGCTGTTATTAGACCGCTTTAAAACACGAGAATGCCTTTTGATCATTTCTGAAAAAAAAGTGTCGAACAGTCGGGTGTGATCAGCACACATCATTGTCGAATTATCACTGCTTACTAAAGCGGCAACGTTAGTCCCCACACTGACAGAATTATTGCAGGAAGGCTTCTATGTATGACGCCTGAGGCAATTCCTTTTGAAAAAAAAATGCCGCCCAACTCGTAATTGTAACACATCGACACCTATGATTGAAGCATATCGCAAGCAAGAAAGAATCCGGGATCAATAATAATCTCCGATTTCTCGCACCTACCACATGCAGTAAATTAAGAATGAGGCCATAACAGCGGACCAACGGGCGACGAAATGAAGGACACGATATACTCACGATGAAAAGGAAATATTATATGGTAAAACAAACACGACAAATATAGCACAATAATGATGACAAGGACAGAATACAATCAGAAAAATGGAAGGTAAGTTTTAAAAGACAATAATGAAGAAGATAATAGTGATTAGGCAAAGTGAGCGACTGTCCTACTCCGACATAATACTCATGAAACAGTGACTGCGGCGTGGGATTATACTGAAATAACGAAGATGAGTGTTTAATGGAGATGGTACCCTGTGTTAGTTTCCGGCATCAATCAACACAAATCTGTCAGCAAAACACGTGAACAGTGCTCACTATTTATAGAATAAAATATCGACCATATGGGTTGCTTCCATGTATTCTGCCCCCGAGCTTTTCCACGTTTCAGTTCTATGCCCCCGCAGTAAAAACGGATCGGAGTACTTGGCTACGAAAAAGACAGCGCCTACAGTGTACTAGCTAGTACGCTATAACAACGCCCGTGCACAAGGCACCCATCCTGCATAAACGCGCGCCAGGGTTGCCAGGTACTCGGAGAACGATGCGCCAAATTATGGCACATTAATAGCCCTAAAGTAGCCAAACGTAGGTCATAAATATATCCCAAAACTGCCAAAGACAGTAAATCCAGATAAAACGTCTTTATTTATTATAAATTGACCCAAAGCGAGATAATCCACGAAGAAAACAAATATGCGATGTATTAAGCAAGAGAGGAAGCACTTAAAAGAAGTACAAGGGGGAGAATGTGGCTCCATGATGTCTTACATACATGGGTTATACATTAACAACAAAATGAACCTAACGAGAATAAACAAAATCAAGTACAGGCAAAATAAACCTCTGAAAAAATGTGGTTACACGTGCAAACTTGTGGAGCGCCAAGAAGTCAGTTATAAACAATAAAATGAATTTTAAAAGTAAATCAAACAAAAATTAAATTGTGACGTGACGAACTTCGCCAAAGGGATCTGTCCAGCTGATACCGCTGGGGAGCGCATGTTCCTTGCGTGCTTCGTTGTAGCTGTGTGCGCCTTTAAATCCTGCACGTGTTCTCGTACAGATCAACCTTGCAGGCGGTGCAGCGGGCCATTTCGCCTCATTGGGATGGTGCAAGTCATTCTACAACCGAAAAAGCTTAAGACAAAATATCGTTAACTGCGTGAAAAATCTCGAGAACGAAGCAACAAGACCTAAATAAATATTGAAGAAGGCTTGAAATTGCGCTTACCTGTACACAAAGGGTCGTTTTCCCATTATTTTCTGTACGACCGAGTGTACTTTGCCCACTTGCACATCGGGATGCCGGGGAGCGCGTGCTGCTGTGCTCTCAACGATCCGCGCTGTCGGGAGCGATCCCACCTTGAGTTCGGCCTCAGTGTAAATCGATGCGGTCTGTGCAGTTCGTCGAAATGGTCTCCGATTTTCATACCTTTCTGACAGGAAGTTACCTCTCCGGGTGGCCACACATGTGCAGACACTTCTTCTAAGCTCTAGAGAAAGAACCGTCTAAGCTCTAAAGAAAGAACCGTCGCTTGTGCACTACACAAGTGTGCCATTATGTGCGCATGCCTTAAGGTATGCGCGCTTTCGGCTCGAAAGGCGAGCTATGTACGGCGCGGCCATTGAGGGTAGTGTGTATATGGAGGTACTTAAAAGTTTTTTCGGTTTTCGACCCACACGTCGAAATGGTCTCCCTTCCATCCTCTTTATATGTGGGTACACATGTGCAAACACTTCTAAGCGCAAGCGAAAGAACCGTCGCTTGTGCATTACAGAAATATCCCAACGTATGTGCATGACTTTAAGGTGTGCGCGCTTTCGGCTACAGAGGTGGGCTATGTACGGTGCGTCCATTATCTGCTTTATTTTCTTGTCCTGGGGGCACGGCTCAGCGACACTGACGCACAACACGACTGCTGAAAGCCGGCACATTCCGTTCCCGCTTCAT
>JABSTT010005028.1:0-12861 GCA_013339685.2 Hyalomma asiaticum
TCCAACTAAATTTTTTGGTGTTATTACTGCCTAAATGCTGTAATAATTCATTGTGAATCATGCTTTGACAGAATTTTAGGGTCAGTGAAAGTATGCAATGTGAAGGGAGATCTGATGTATTTTAACCTAATTTAATGTAACTCGAGTGGACTGGAACGCTGCTACTGTTTTACTTATTGCTGCATTCAAATTTGGGGTTCGGCATTTGGTAGATGACTAAAAGCTTTAAACGTCTGGTAACGGCTACCTTGAGAAAAGCAATGGGCAAAGTTTGTTCTGAACATATTGTGTGGTGGCTAGGAAATTTGTTCCAGATCAAATTAACTAAAAAATAAAGTGACTTCAACGTGAGTTACTGGAGTTGATTAAATGTATAGAATATACAGTTGTCTAATTATTTTGATATCAAATTAACTAAGAAGTAAAGTGAATTGAATGTGAATTACTGAAATTGATTAAATGCATAGAGTATGACAATTCTCAATTAATTAATCTGGTTCCGATCTTCAACTTCCCCCTTGCAGATGTCATCCAGAAGGTGTGTTGAAGTGCCCAAGCACTGTGGGTGCCATCAAAAAGGCTCGCTCATGGCCAGCACTGCAGGATATATTTGCCGAGGTGGGCAGATTAGACCAAAGAGTCGGCCATCTGCCCATAATTCACATCAATCATTTATTTCTTCCTAGTTTTAAGTTCTCTCAAATAAACTAGATTTTATGCCTCGCTTTGCATGGTTATTACAAGGCACGTTCCAATATGTGCAATATGTTGCTGCACTGTTTCTGTGAATCTGGTTGGCCCTTGTACACAGTGTTGCCCAATGGGCCCGTGCGCAGTGTGGCAGTGCCACCCGGCGGCCATTGCGCAGTGTACGCAGTGTCTCCCAGTGTGCAGTGTCACCCAGTGTGTACAGTGTCCCCCAGTGTGCCAGTGCGCAGTGTACGCAAGTGTGCAGTGTACCCAGTGTGCAGTGTACGCAGTGTGCAGTGTACCCAGTGCGCAGTGTACGCAGTGTGCAGTGTCCCAAGTGTGCAGTGCCACACGGTCCGATAATCAGGTGGCACTGGCCCAGTGCCATGTTTTGTCCAATAGGGTTGTGCAGATTTTGGCATTGCTTCCTTTCTCCGGACGAAACCTGGTGAAAATGTTCTGTCGATGATCGACAAGCCATGAACGGCACCAGTATGCACGCAACACTCAGGACGAAGTCACCTGCGCGCTCGAGTCACTGATGAAACATGTGCACTGTGTTCACACGTACAGTCCACTTGCAAGCAGCAGTATGGGCAGGTTGGAACGCGAGAGTGATGGTTGTGGTGCTGCGGCTGTGCTCTCCACATTTGGAGACCCAATCTAAAGGAGGAAGCCCTATCTCCATCACCATCATGGCGCTGTCCATAGTGTCGTCGATACGCTGCATCGGTCGGTACACCGATTGAATTGTGGTTTCCATGTTTTTTTTTCAAAAGTGAAAATTTAAAAAAAAGTTAATTTGCAGCACAACATGGTGCTGGCATACTGTGACTTAGTGAAAATGGTACATGCAAAGCAGTACACATTCTACAAACCACTACGCTGTTAGTGGTCACTCAATACATTGGTTTCAACGGGGGTTCAGCCAGGGAACTGTAGCAACTACGTTTTAGCCGTAACGATGTCATAAGCCGGTACTTATTAACGAGGTTTTACTGTAACTTCTCTTGAAGGTAGCGTACACATAGCTATGCAAATGCTGTATCAAATCAGCGAGTCTTGGTTTGGAGGAATTGGCTTTGCAAACACCGCCTTGCAAAGCCAATTCAACGTTATGGTTTGTCGTGATTTGTCCGTGATACTGGTCACTCAGTAGGCATTGCTGGAGTGGCAGGGCAGGGCATCTTGATTCAGAACCCTTGTTGAGTGAAAGACATGTTGGATTTGTCTGCAGCTGAGGGCAGCTGCTTCATGAAGTTCTCACCCCACTCAATTGTGAATAAGCAGTCTTAGGGCAACTGGCTCTGCTTTGAGTATTGATTTGCTTTCTGTTTGCAACTCTGTTCAGAACATACATGGGTGATATGCCAGAAAAAGAACAGAAGAAGCGGCTGAAGGATGCCAGGAAGCATGCCATGCAGAACCTCGGGGATTTTGTGGAGCAAGTAAATGTGTGCTTCTCGCAGGCAGTGGTGAGAATATCCTACTTATTTCACATTGTTTTAATCAGTGCAGGTGGGTTGGAGAATATTGTTTTATTTATTTAAATGCCATAAAAAACTCATGACTGCACATTATAGGGAAGAGCTGTTATTCATCCTAGCCCACATATTATGTTATTAATCTGTAATATTTCATTCTAGCTTCAAGGTAAACTAAATTTTGCTAAATAACATTTTCTTTTGTCATTCATTGACAAGCCTTGAACACAACGCTGTTTAAGACTTCAGCACTGATGCAGTGTTTATTCATTCTGTAGTCACCCTTTATTTATTCAGTACTTAGCTAGCGTGTATTATTTGTAGCAATTTGAGAAGCATTCGCTTTGTACCTAATGACAGTTGTTTGACTCTTGCATATAGCCAGCTTTGCAAAGGAATAGAGTGCCACGTGATCCAACATGTGCAAGCACATGGAAAATGCACTGGGGCTCCTTGAAAGGGCACAGGGCACTACCAGTCCCCTTCGACCTCTTGCTGCCTCAACAAATAAACAGCAACTGCAGCACGGCTGCATCAGCTGCTGCTTTACAGTAAAATAAAAATAATTTCACAAATCTGTGGAAGTACATTTCTTACTAAGCACTTCGGCAAGCACAGTTGTGTATCCCTATGCAGGCTGCAGATTTAGGGCTTAAGCCATGGCCAACAAAATGAGCCGACAAGCACACAAGCCAATGAAAACACGAGCCAACAACAGGCCACAACATCCCACAAACATCCCAACAAACATCCCAACAAACATGCCAACAAACATCCCAACAAAACATCCCAACAAACGACATAAGCCAACAACCATCCCACAAACACACAAAGCCATAGGCCCGTTTCTTAGTGAATACAGCAGTTGCGCACTGTAAGTGCATAAAACGTCGTTTCTCGCACTCGTGTTCCTAGCAAAAAATTCGGCACCGCTTAGCGTCGCTAAAGCTTAGCAGTGTCATTTTCAACATTATTTGCGTTCCAAATAGCCAAACATTGCAGTGCTAATCCTGCGAGCCCTGCCCAAATGACGGAAATAGTCGTTTCGCGATCACAAGGTTACCAGAGCATCAAAACATGACTGCAGACGTATGTTTCTGCATGAGAAATTTCTGTGTGCATACTTCTTAGAGGGTCATCTAGAGGTGTATGTAGGTGCTTTCCTTGATCTTTTGCTAACCATTACCTTTCAAGATGTTTCGACCGTTTCTTTAGTGAATACAGCAGTTGCGCACTGTAAGTGCATAAAACGTCGTTTCTCGCACTCGTGTTCCTAGCAAAAAATTCGGCACCGCTTAGCGTCGCTAAAGCTGAGCAGTGTCATTTTCAACATTATTTGCGTTCCAAATAGCCAAACATTGCAGTGCTAACCTGCGAGCCCTGCCCAAATGACGGAAATAGTCGTTTCGCGATCACAAGGTTACCAGAGCATCAAAACATGACGCAGACGTATGTTACTGCATGAGAAATTTTCTGTGTGCATACTTCTTAGAGGGTCATCTAGAGGTGTATAGGTGCTTTCCTTGATCTTTTGCTAACCATTACCTTTCAAGATGTTTCGACCGTTTCTTTAGTGAATACAGCAGTTGCGCACTGTAAGTGCATAAAACGTCGTTTCTCGCACTCGTGTTCCTAGCAAAAAATTCGGCACCGCTTAGCGTCGCTAAAGCTTAGCAGTGTCATTTTCAGCATTATTTGCGTTCCAAATAGCCAAACATTGCAGTGCTAATCCTGCGAGCCCTGCCCAAATGACGGAAATAGTCGTTTCGCGATCACAAGGTTACCAGAGCATCAAAACATGACGCAGACGTATGTTTCTGCATGAGAAATTTCCTGTGTGCATACTTCTTAGAGGGTCATCTAGAGGTGTATATAGGTGCTTTCCTTGATCTTTTGCTAACCATTACCTTTCAAGATGTTTCGACCGTTTCTTTAGTGAATACAGCAGTTGCGCACTGTAAGTGCATAAAACGTCGTTTCTCGCACTCGTGTTCCTAGCAAAAAATTCGGCACCGCTTAGCGTCGCTAAAGCTGAGCAGTGTCATTTTCAACATTATTTGCGTTCCAAATAGCCAAACATTGCAGTGCTAACCTGCGAGCCCTGCCCAAATGACGGAAATAGTCGTTTCGCGATCACAAGGTTACCAGAGCATCAAAACATGACGCAGACGTATGTTTCTGCATGAGAAATTTTCTGTGTGCATACTTCTTAGAGGGTCATCTAGAGGTGTATATAGGTGCTTTCCTTGATCTTTTGCTAACCATTACCTTTCAAGATGTTTCGACCGTTTCTTTAGTGAATACAGCAGTTGCGCACTGTAAGTGCATAAAACGTCGTTTCTCGCACTCGTGTTCCTAGCAAAAAATTCGGCACCGCTTAGCGTCGCTAAAGCTGAGCAGTGTCATTTTCAGCATTATTTGCGTTCCAAATAGCCAAACATTGCAGTGCTAATCTGCGAGCCCTGCCCAAATGACGGAAATAGTCGTTTCGCGATCACAAGGTTACCAGAGCATCAAAACATGACGCAGACGTATGTTTCTGCATGAGAAATTTCCTGTGTGCATACTTCTTAGAGGGTCATCTAGAGGTGTATATAGGTGCTTTCCTTGATCTTTTGCTAACCATTACCTTTCAAGATGTTTCGACCGTTTCTTAGTGAATACAGCAGTTGCGCACTGTAAGTGCATAAAACGTCGTTTCTCGCACTCGTGTTCCTAGCAAAAAATTCGGCACCGCTTGCGTCGCTAAAGCTGAGCAGTGTCATTTTCAACATTATTTGCGTTCCAAATAGCCAAACATTGCAGTGCTAATCTGCGAGCCCTGCCCAAATGACGGAAATAGTCGTTTCGCGATCACAAGGTTACCAGAGCATCAAAACATGACGCAGACGTATGTTTCTGCATGAGAAATTTTCTGTGTGCATACTTCTTAGAGGGTCATCTAGAGGTGTATATAGGTGCTTTCCTTGATCTTTTGCTAACCATTACCTTTCAAGATGTTTCGACCGTTTCTTTAGTGAATACAGCAGTTGCGCACTGTAAGTGCATAAAACGTCGTTTCTCGCACTCGTGTTCCTAGCAAAAAATTCGGCACCGCTTGCGTCGCTAAAGCTGAGCAGTGTCATTTTCAACATTATTTGCGTTCCAAATAGCCAAACATTGCAGTGCTAACCTGCGAGCCCTGCCCAAATGACGGAAATAGTCGTTTCGCGATCACAAGGTTACCAGAGCATCAAAACATGACGCAGACGTATGTTTCTGCATGAGAAATTTTCTGTGTGCATACTTCTTAGAGGGTCATCTAGAGGTGTATATAGGTGCTTTCCTTGATCTTTTGCTAACCATTACCTTTCAAGATGTTTCGACCGTTTCTTTAGTGAATACAGCAGTTGCGCACTGTAAGTGCATAAAACGTCGTTTCTCGCACTCGTGTTCCTAGCAAAAAATTCGGCACCGCTTAGCGTCGCTAAAGCTGAGCAGTGTCATTTTCATCATTATTTGCGTTCCAAATAGCCAAACATTGCAGTGCTAATCTGCGAGCCCTGCCCAAATGATGGAAATAGTCGTTTCACGATCACAAGGTTACCAGAGCATCAAAACATGACGCAGACGTATGTTTCTGCATGAGAAATTTTCCTGTGTGCATACTTCTTAGAGGGTCATCTAGAGGTGTATATAGGTGCTTTCCTTGATCTTTTGCTAACCATTACCTTTCAAGATGTTTCGACCGTTTCTTTAGTGAATACAGCAGTTGCGCACTGTAAGTGCATAAAACGTCGTTTCTCGCACTCGTGTTCCTAGCAAAAAATTCGGCACCGCTTAGCGTCGCTAAAGCTGAGCAGTGTCATTTTCAACATTATTTGCGTTCCAAATAGCCAAACATTGCAGTGCTAACCTGCGAGCCCTGCCCAAATGACGGAAATAGTCGTTTCGCGATCACAAGGTTACCAGAGCATCAAAACATGACGCAGACGTATGTTTCTGCATGAGAAATTTCCTGTGTGCATACTTCTTAGAGGGTCATCTAGAGGTGTATAGGTGCTTTCCTTGATCTTTTGCTAACCATTACCTTTCAAGATGTTTCGACCGTTTCTTTAGTGAATACAGCAGTTGCGCACTGTAAGTGCATAAAACGTCGTTTCTCGCACTCGTGTTCCTAGCAAAAAATTCGGCACCGCTTAGCGTCGCTAAAGCTGAGCAGTGTCATTTTCAACATTATTTGCGTTCCAAATAGCCAAACATTGCAGTGCTAATCTGCGAGCCCTGCCCAAATGACGGAAATAGTCGTTTCGCGATCACAAGGTTACCAGAGCATCAAAACATGACGCAGACGTATGTTCTGCATGAGAAATTTTCTGTGTGCATACTTCTTAGAGGGTCATCTAGAGGTGTATATAGGTGCTTTCCTTGATCTTTTGCTAACCATTACCTTTCAAGATGTTTCGACCGTTTCTTTAGTGAATACAGCAGTTGCGCACTGTAAGTGCATAAAACGTCGTTTCTCGCACTCGTGTTCCTAGCAAAAAATTCGGCACCGCTTACGTCGCTAAAGCTTAGCAGTGTCATTTTCATCATTATTTGCGTTCCAAATAGCCAAACATTGCAGTGCTAATCCTGCGAGCCCTGCCCAAATGATGGAAATAGTCGTTTCGCGATCACAAGGTTACCAGAGCATCAAACATGACGCAGACGTATGTTTCTGCATGAGAAATTTCCTGTGTGCATACTTCTTAGAGGGTCATCTAGAGGTGTATATAGGTGCTTTCCTTGATCTTTTGCTAACCATTACCTTTCAAGATGTTTCGACCGTTTCTTTAGTGAATACAGCAGTTGCGCACTGTAAGTGCATAAAACGTCGTTTCTCGCACTCGTGTTCCTAGCAAAAAATTCGGCACCGCTTGCGTCGCTAAAGCTGAGCAGTGTCATTTTCAACATTATTTGCGTTCCAAATAGCCAAACATTGCAGTGCTAACCTGCGAGCCCTGCCCAAATGACGGAAATAGTCGTTTCGCGATCACAAGGTTACCAGAGCATCAAAACATGACGCAGACGTATGTTTCTGCATGAGAAATTTCTGTGTGCATACTTCTTAGAGGGTCATCTAGAGGTGTATATAGGTGCTTTCCTTGATCTTTTGCTAACCATTACCTTTCAAGATGTTTCGACCGTTTCTTTAGTGAATACAGCAGTTGCGCACTGTAAGTGCATAAAACGTCGTTTCTCGCACTCGTGTTCCTAGCAAAAAATTCGGCACCGCTTACGTCGCTAAAGCTTAGCAGTGTCATTTTCAGCATTATTTGCGTTCCAAATAGCCAAACATTGCAGTGCTAATCTGCGAGCCCTGCCCAAATGACGGAAATAGTCGTTTCGCGATCACAAGGTTACCAGAGCATCAAAACATGACGCAGACGTATGTTACTGCATGAGAAATTTTCTGTGTGCATACTTCTTAGAGGGTCATCTAGAGGTGTATATAGGTGCTTTCCTTGATCTTTTGCTAACCATTACCTTTCAAGATGTTTCGACCGTTTCTTTAGTGAATACAGCAGTTGCGCACTGTAAGTGCATAAAACGTCGTTTCTCGCACTCGTGTTCCTAGCAAAAAATTCGGCACCGCTTGCGTCGCTAAAGCTGAGCAGTGTCATTTTCAACATTATTTGCGTTCCAAATAGCCAAACATTGCAGTGCTAACCTGCGAGCCCTGCCCAAATGACGGAAATAGTCGTTTCGCGATCACAAGGTTACCAGAGCATCAAAACATGACGCAGACGTATGTTTCTGCATGAGAAATTTTCTGTGTGCATACTTCTTAGAGGGTCATCTAGAGGTGTATATAGGTGCTTTCCTTGATCTTTTGCTAACCATTACCTTTCAAGATGTTTCGACCGTTTCTTTAGTGAATACAGCAGTTGCGCACTGTAAGTGCATAAAACGTCGTTTCTCGCACTCGTGTTCCTAGCAAAAAATTCGGCACCGCTTACGTCGCTAAAGCTTAGCAGTGTCATTTTCAGCATTATTTGCGTTCGAAATAGCCAAACATTGCAGTGCTAATCCTGCGAGCCCTGCCCAAATGACGGAAATAGTCGTTTCGCGATCACAAGGTTACCAGAGCATCAAAACATGACGCAGACGTATGTTTCTGCATGAGAAATTTCCTGTGTGCATACTTCTTAGAGGGTCATCTAGAGGTGTAATAGGTGCTTTCCTTGATCTTTTGCTAACCATTACCTTTCAAGATGTTTCGACCGTTTCTTTAGTGAATACAGCAGTTGCGCACTGTAAGTGCATAAAACGTCGTTTCTCGCACTCGTGTTCCTAGCAAAAAATTCGGCACCGCTTGCGTCGCTAAAGCTGAGCAGTGTCATTTTCAACATTATTTGCGTTCCAAATAGCCAAACATTGCAGTGCTAACCTGCGAGCCCTGCCCAAATGACGGAAATAGTCGTTTCGCGATCACAAGGTTACCAGAGCATCAAAACATGACGCAGACGTATGTTTCTGCATGAGAAATTTCCTGTGTGCATACTTCTTAGAGGGTCATCTAGAGGTGTATATAGGTGCTTTCCTTGATCTTTTGCTAACCATTACCTTTCAAGATGTTTCGACCGTTTCTTTAGTGAATACAGCAGTTGCGCACTGTAAGTGCATAAAACGTCGTTTCTCGCACTCGTGTTCCTAGCAAAAAATTCGGCACCGCTTGCGTCGCTAAAGCTGAGCAGTGTCATTTTCAACATTATTTGCGTTCCAAATAGCCAAACATTGCAGTGCTAATCTGCGAGCCCTGCCCAAATGACGGAAATAGTCGTTTCGCGATCACAAGGTTACCAGAGCATCAAAACATGACGCAGACGTATGTTTCTGCATGAGAAATTTCCTGTGTGCATACTTCTTAGAGGGTCATCTAGAGGTGTATATAGGTGCTTTCCTTGATCTTTTGCTAACCATTACCTTTCAAGATGTTTCGACCGTTTCTTTAGTGAATACAGCAGTTGCGCACTGTAAGTGCATAAAACGTCGTTTCTCGCACTCGTGTTCCTAGCAAAAAATTCGGCACCGCTTACGTCGCTAAAGCTGAGCAGTGTCATTTTCAGCATTATTTGCGTTCCAAATAGCCAAACATTGCAGTGCTAACCTGCGAGCCCTGCCCAAATGACGGAAATAGTCGTTTCGCGATCACAAGGTTACCAGAGCATCAAAACATGACGCAGACGTATGTTTCTGCATGAGAAATTTCCTGTGTGCATACTTCTTAGAGGGTCATCTAGAGGTGTATATAGGTGCTTTCCTTGATCTTTTGCTAACCATTACCTTTCAAGATGTTTCGACCGTTTCTTTAGTGAATACAGCAGTTGCGCACTGTAAGTGCATAAAACGTCGTTTCTCGCACTCGTGTTCCTAGCAAAAAATTCGGCACCGCTTACGTCGCTAAAGCTGAGCAGTGTCATTTTGAGCATTATTTGCGTTCCAAATAGCCAAACATTGCAGTGCTAATCTGCGAGCCCTGCCCAAATGACGGAAATAGTCGTTTCGCGATCACAAGGTTACCAGAGCATCAAAACATGACGCAGACGTATGTTTCTGCATGAGAAATTTCCTGTGTGCATACTTCTTAGAGGGTCATCTAGAGGTGTATATAGGTGCTTTCCTTGATCTTTTGCTAACCATTACCTTTCAAGATGTTTCGACCGTTTCTTAGTGAATACAGCAGTTGCGCACTGTAAGTGCATAAAACGTCGTTTCTCGCACTCGTGTTCCTAGCAAAAAATTCGGCACCGCTTACGTCGCTAAAGCTGAGCAGTGTCATTTTCAACATTATTTGCGTTCCAAATAGCCAAACATTGCAGTGCTAACCTGCGAGCCCTGCCCAAATGACGGAAATAGTCGTTTCGCGATCACAAGGTTACCAGAGCATCAAAACATGACGCAGACGTATGTTACTGCATGAGAAATTTTCTGTGTGCATACTTCTTAGAGGGTCATCTAGAGGTGTATATAGGTGCTTTCCTTGATCTTTTGCTAACCATTACCTTTCAAGATGTTTCGACCGTTTCTTTAGTGAATACAGCAGTTGCGCACTGTAAGTGCATAAAACGTCGTTTCTCGCACT
The DNA here is from genome assembly GCA_013339685.2 of Hyalomma asiaticum. Classification (NCBI taxonomy): domain Eukaryota; kingdom Metazoa; phylum Arthropoda; class Arachnida; order Ixodida; family Ixodidae; genus Hyalomma; species Hyalomma asiaticum. Next base: position 10,282 of record JABSTT010005028.1, read on the forward strand.
CGTGTTCCTAGCAAAAATTCGGCACCGCTTAGCGTCGCTAAAGCTGAGCAGTGTCATTTTCATCATTATTTGCGTTCCAAATATCCAAACATTGCAGTGCTAATCTGCGAGCCCTGCCAAATGACGGAAATAGTCGTTTCGCGATCACAAGGTTACCAGAGCATCAAAACATGACGCAGACGTATGTTTCTGCATGAGAAATTTCTGTGTGCATACTTCTTAGAGGGTCATCTAGAGGTGTATATAGGTGCTTTCCTTGATCTTTTGCTAACCATTACCTTTCAAGATGTTTCGACCGTTTCTTTAGTGAATACAGCAGTTGCGCACTGTAAGTGCATAAAACGTCGTTTCTCGCACTCGTGTTCCTAGCAAAAAATTCGGCACCGCTTAGCGTCGCTAAAGCTGAGCAGTGTCATTTTCAACATTATTTGCGTTCCAAATAGCCAAACATTGCAGTGCTAATCTGCGAGCCCTGCCCAAATGACGGAAATAGTCGTTTCGCGATCACAAGGTTACCAGAGCATCAAAACATGACGCAGACGTATGTTACTGCATGAGAAATTTTCTGTGTGCATACTTCTTAGAGGGTCATCTAGAGGTGTATATAGGTGCTTTCCTTGATCTTTTGCTAACCATTACCTTTCAAGATGTTTCGACCGTTTCTTAGTGAATACAGCAGTTGCGCACTGTAAGTGCATAAAACGTCGTTTCTCGCACTCGTGTTCCTAGCAAAAAATTCGGCACCGCTTAGCGTCGCTAAAGCTGAGCAGTGTCATTTTCAACATTATTTGCGTTCCAAATAGCAAACATTGCAGTGCTAACCTGCGAGCCCTGCCCAAATGACGGAAATAGTCGTTTCGCGATCACAAGGTTACCAGAGCATCAAAACATGACGCAGACGTATGTTTCTGCATGAGAAATTTCCTGTGTGCATACTTCTTAGAGGGTCATCTAGAGGTGTATATAGGTGCTTTCCTTGATCTTTTGCTAACCATTACCTTTCAAGATGTTTCGACCGTTTCTTAGTGAATACAGCAGTTGCGCTCTGTAAGTGCATAAAACGTCGTTTCTCGCACTCGTGTTCCAAGCAAAAAATTCGGCACCGCTTGCGTCGCTAAAGCTGAGCAGTGTCATTTTCACATTATTTGCGTTCCAAATAGCCAAACATTGCAGTGCTAACCTGCGAGCCCTGCCCAAATGACGGAAATAGTCGTTTCGCGATCACAAGGTTACCAGAGCATCAAAACATGACGCAGACGTATGTTTCTGCATGAGAAATTTCTGTGTGCATACTTCTTAGAGGGTCATCTAGAGGTGTATATAGGTGCTTTCCTTGATCTTTTGCTAACCATTACCTTTCAAGATGTTTCGACCGTTTCTTTAGTGAATACAGCAGTTGCGCACTGTAAGTGCATAAAACGTCGTTTCTCGCACTCGTGTTCCTAGCAAAAAATTCGGCACCGCTTAGCGTCGCTAAAGCTGAGCAGTGTCATTTTCAGCATTATTTGCGTTCCAAATAGCCAAACATTGCAGTGCTAATCCTGCGAGCCCTGCCCAAATGACGGAAATAGTCGTTTCGCGATCACAAGGTTACCAGAGCATCAAAACATGACGCAGACGTATGTTACTGCATGAGAAATTTTCTGTGTGCATACTTCTTAGAGGGTCATCTAGAGGTGTATATAGGTGCTTTCCTTGATCTTTTGCTAACCATTACCTTTCAAGATGTTTCGACCGTTTCTTTAGTGAATACAGCAGTTGCGCACTGTAAGTGCATAAAACGTCGTTTCTCGCACTCGTGTTCCTAGCAAAAAATTCGGCACCGCTTGCGTCGCTAAAGCTGAGCAGTGTCATTTTCAACATTATTTGCGTTCCAAATAGCCAAACATTGCAGTGCTAACCTGCGAGCCCTGCCCAAATGACGGAAATAGTCGTTTCGCGATCACAAGGTTACCAGAGCATCAAAACATGACGCAGACGTATGTTTCTGCATGAGAAATTTTCTGTGTGCATACTTCTTAGAGGGTCATCTAGAGGTGTATATAGGTGCTTTCCTTGATCTTTTGCTAACCATTACCTTTCAAGATGTTTCGACCGTTTCTTTAGTGAATACAGCAGTTGCGCACTGTAAGTGCATAAAACGTCGTTTCTCGCACTCGTGTTCCTAGCAAAAAATTCGGCACCGCTTAGCGTCGCTAAAGCTGAGCAGTGTCATTTTCAACATTATTTGCGTTCCAAATAGCCAAACATTGCAGTGCTAATCTGCGAGCCCTGCCCAAATGACGGAAATAGTCGTTTCGCGATCACAAGGTTACCAGAGCATCAAAACATGACGCAGACGTATGTTTCTGCATGAGAAATTTCCTGTGTGCATACTTCTTAGAGGGTCATCTAGAGGTGTATATAGGTGCTTTCCTTGATCTTTTGCTAACCATTACCTTTCAAGATGTTTCGACCGTTTCTTTAGTGAATACAGCAGTTGCGCACTGTAAGTGCATAAAACGTCGTTTCTCGCACTCGTGTTCCTAGCAAAAAATTCGGCACCGCTTACGTCGCTAAAGCTTAGCAGTGTCATTTTGA
>JABSTT010005029.1:0-19005 GCA_013339685.2 Hyalomma asiaticum
TTTAGGTTAAATGGTCTTCTGTCTAAAAGTGACAAATTGGTTCGCAGCAGACTCCGTGCAGAATCGTACTTTGTGCACTCAGAAGGTGATGCACATCTTCTTCTGGGCGGCTACAAGAACACTGTGGGCTAGACACACGTCTGATTCTGTAGAGGAAGTGCCTCATAAATGCTGTACCAAGCCCCAGGTGGTGCACCAATGCTTAAAACTTTCTATTTGAGATGTGGAGCAGCTTATGGTCGGGCTATGTCACTCTCTCCCTCCCCCTCTCCCTCCATCTGTCCGCCGTGCGGCGTCCACACATGCACTGCGCATGCGCATCATCGTCCCCCTCCTCTCCTCTCGGCATTCCTCCTCTCCTCTCTGAACGGCGCGCGTTGACTATGGAAACGCTCTTTCTTCGATGAACGCTTTACCAGCTCGCAAGGAACGAGAAGGCTTCCTCGCCCACGAGAGACAACGCTGACGCAGGTCGCGTCTCTTAGCATCAACCGATACAAAACCGACACCTAGTCATACCGATGCAAACGCGGTGTGCAGCCCCCGTGCTGCTTCGCATCGCCTCATGGTCCGCTTTAGCGGGAGATGGTATTTGTTGGCACCGATGGTTGTATGCCTAGGTCAATGGAAAATAAATCTGATCTCTGATTTTTCGTCAAAACAACCCTCTGTGTTGTGCTCAAAGAACATTTTTTTTCAGGAGGAGACGCACTTCCCTGTACGAGATGGAAGACCAGTTGTCTGTGTTACGGTGTACACGACCTGCTGCTGGATACGCCGCGGTGTTACCGAGAATATTGCAATCTGCTGCTATCCAATGAAGTGCAATTATGTGATTCATAGCAGTTGCATTTGTGTGTTCTTTGAGCATGTCGTACAGCAATATACTATCAAAAGATCGTTTCTCATCGCTTTTTAGCGATACGAGGACTGCTTGCGAGTCACTAACAAAAAGCCACTTCGGCGAGTTTTTTACTATTATGAAGCGCGACGTACAGAAGAGTGCAAGAAGCAATGCAACAGTGTAAGATGACACACGAGAGATTTTAAATCATGTCTTAACGCGCTGCTAATGACTGGCAGAATATGAAGAGACATACACAAAATGGTGAACAACAGGGGTCTCTCCATATTCTGTCATGCCTTTGCAGCGCATTAAGCCATGAAGTCATACCAACTGACCCCCGTCGCAGCTTGCTCGATCGCCAGCTGTTGTATAACAAATTCAAAAGCAGATGATTTGTTATTACACGAACCATTTATATAAACGTGGACGTACTGCGGATATACTGAACAAATTTGGTATAGCGCCATTTGCTGAGCAGCTAGCATGAACATGTCTTTTCTTAGATATTATTTCCTCGACTGATAATTCTACTTTAGGCTTTGTTAATATCCAAGGAGGGTAGCTAATGTCTACTTCGGATAATTCGAAGCACGGCAGTAATGCTTTGTGTTGGCGAACGCTGTCGTCAAGTCTACTTTTGCTTCTTTCGCTGAGCGTGTAGCTTAACGGTTCGTGAAAAGAATATGGAGATGCCCGATTGTAATTTTCACTGCTTCAATATGCATTCGACAAGCCGATTCCGAAATATTTCGGCGAAATGTTCAGTGCACATTTGATAACGCCAGTTTGAAACCCCAACGTTTGAAACCCCAAACCCCAGTTTGAAACCCCAAACGACGATGCGACACTACGGGCCGGCACGGTACTATTCGGTGATGTTTCGGTAAGATATTAAGTTCAAAGGCATAGGGAACTCGCGTTTTCTTTAAAAGAATCGATTTACTGGAAAGCTAGAAAAAAATGAAATACTTAGAAACCATGCGGCGCCGCCATTCGGAAGCCAAGCTACTGCATAGTTTGTTTGCCCGTGGCCTCTGAGGCTATTGCAAACCGGTACTTACCCTAAACCGCATATACTACATGTCATATACCCAGAAATTTACCGTGATGACATTTGTAACAATTGCAAACTCACCACGGCTACGCTTAAACACATGCTCTGGGACTGCACCACTATGCATAATGATGCTAACCCGGATGCTACCTCGGCGAAGTGGGATGCTGCTCTCCGCAGCTCTAGCCTAGCCGACCAAAAAGGGGCCGTCCAGCAAGCCCGCGATGCGGCTGTCAGGCTTGGCCTTTCAGTCCCAACGTGGGAGCCCTAAAAGCGTTTGCGCGCTTCTTGCAGGACACTAATAAAGTTTATTCCATCCATCCATCCGAGGGCGCGCCAATCACGGATGTGTGGCGGCTCCTAACATGACGTCAACTGCAGAGCTGAGGCGAACGCGCGGAGTGAAACTGAAACCGCTTTTTTTATCGTTCTAAATCAAGCCACCTGGAGCAATGGAACAATGCATATGGTTGATTGGAAGCTGAGGATCCTGAATACGCACTTAGTACACAAATGTCCAGAAACGTTTCACGACCCCTTTAAGGGGCGAGCCTCGTGTTGTGTTAAAATGCGATGAACATGTCGCCGTGTTTCAACCGTTCGCAAGACTGAAAATGGCGGGTTGGGAGTTTCAGCGACTATTAGTGAACTGGAAGTCGCCTGCGGGGCACCAAGACAAATCCTCACGCTCGTTGCGACTAAGCGTTTCGCTGGAGGTTTTACTTAATTCAATTCAAATTTCCCCCTGTTCGCCCTGCTGTCATCGACACCATTTTCAAGCGTTGATTCCTTTAGTTTATCATGTAAAAAAAATATTGCAAAGTGTATTCGTAAGTTTACGCTGTGCACGTTCTCCACCATCCACAGAAGGACAGCAGGAGGAGAAGAGCAGCACGTGCAAGCAAAAAAATAAAAAGGAAATACAAGAAATGAAAAAAAAGAAAGGGGGGGCGCAGGGGAAGTCGGCTGACAGACGTTAACGTGACTAATACAGATGGCGAGACGAAAGCTTCCAGAAGGATGCGCTCGTGGTACATATTTCGGAAATTCACTGTCTGCGCAGCGCTAAAGAACAGGACGAAGAAAGGAATACATACGCTATGTACAGGCGCTGCACTTTTCACATGTGCTCGTCTTCCCGCACCGCGCACGCCCTCCCCCACTTTCCGCGCCGCGCGCGCAGTGCATTTCACCGAAAGCTTGCTGCTAGAAAAAGTGACAATATATATACTGTTTAACGCCGTTTTTCTCGTCGAACTGGGTGTCGGATCAGCACCTGAAAAGACTCTTTCGGGAAGAAATATTTTTAGCTTGTACAGGCAACACGCGTTAGCTTTTTGTCGTCGCGGTTGTTAATGTCGGGGATTAACAAGAACTGGGACGGGAGCAAGTCGCTAAAGTTTCTATTACGCCGATATCGGAAGCCTGGTATTTCGGGAAACGCTTTTCTAAGGCGATCGTTGCTTGTTGGTATTGGACAGTATTTACGAAGAATATTGTTTAGCTTTAGAAGCGCCTAGGAGTATTTTGTTATCAATGCTATAGCGCCTGGCTGGTCTGCGCTCTAGGGTCTCTTTTCTAGTGCTGGTGCCCTATCCAGTTTACACGCATCATTGTACGCGTTGTTTAGAGCGCCGTGCGGATGATTCTTTCAGCTTAGGTTGCCTTTAATTTGTTTAAGTGGTGAAAGTAATCCGCGTCGTTGCTACAATCGTTCTCGTGCGCCTTGCCGGATCGAGAAATATCACTTGTTTGCAGTACCGCCTGTGATGAGTATTGTAATTGAAGTGTTGGTGGCTGTGCGTTGGCTTTCTGCGAAGTGTCGTTTTTAGTCTTCGTTTTCGGTGGCTACTGTGGTGTCCAGGAAATAAATTTTAGCAATCTTGCAAACTGATTTTTGATTGAGTTATTGAAGCTTGAATATCAATTTTTCTAGAGTAATTTACACACATACAGAACACGCACATACCTGCTGTCCAGTGGCGATCCACTAATGTGTGATTACTGTAGTGAACCCCTTAGTGTGGTTGATATCATTCTGCAATGTACCGTACTGGAAATTCAGAGGAAAATGCACTTTGAACTGCCATTCTGCATCCATGTTTTTAGGAAAGGAAACGTTTTTGAAATTAGAATTAGTACTGGCGTTTTTAAACGATATACGCACATCTTATATAACTTATCTTGGCGACCTATAGCACGGCCTCTCAGCAGAGGCCGTTGCTGTTGTGTCAGCGTCGGTTCATGCTAAAAAAGGAGCAGACAAGTTTCCCAGGGGCGGGTGACGTTTATTGCCACATGTTCATCGTTTCGTGGCCCGGTCCCGATTAAGGACCGGCAAGTTGCGGCGCATGCTTTTTATTTGTTTCGCACGCCTGCGCATTATCGACTTGATCAAATGCGGCGCTCGGCCGAACACCACATCCCTCCCCTTTTATATTGGCTACTCTAACAAGCTAAACTCCAGCTTGATATCGCTCAGGTGGTCGACGGTTTCTCGTCGGGTAGCGTCTTGCTCCCGCCTTCTGAATTCATTCATTCATTCACTGTTTATTCAGACAAAACAAAGATTGCCTAGGTTGAAGGGACTAAAGGCAGATTACCTCTGCCTGACTAAGGTCCCTCCACCCATACATTTGCTCAGATGAAGTGGAACAATGATACACATGTCATTCTTCTTTAGAATGAGGGGACACATAATTGAAATTCAAAAAGTATAACAGATGTCGAAACATACATTTTAAAATAACGCATTAGAGTCATCACCAATTTGCAGTAGCAAGATAAAAAATATATATATAAAAAACTGAAACCATGAGAAATTTCTGACAGAATTACTAAGTACCATAAAGAAATACATTTGCAAAGAAAGAAAATAAGCAACTTTCATCTAATATACAAAAGTACGAAAGACACAAAAGAAATATCTATAATTAATAATACAATTATGGCTCCTTACAAGTAAGGAAGTACATCTTAACTTTTTTCTTCACACTGTTTTTAGTATTACGTTCTTCCAAAAGTTCACGGACATAGCTATTTTTGTGGAGTAGATAAGGTATTTGATATGATAATGTTTGCTTACCATAGGTTGTTCTGAAAAGTACGAAAGACACAAAAGAAATATCTATAATTAATAATACAATTATGGCTCCTTACAAGTAAGGAAGTACATCTTAACTTTTTTCTTCACATTGTTTTTAGTATTACGTTCTTCCAAAAGTTCACGGACATAGCTATTTTTGTGGAGTAGATAATGTATTTGATATGATAATGTTTGCTTACCATAGGTTGTTCTGAATAAAGGCAATCGAAAACGATCAAAGCGTAGATCATAGGGAGTATCGCTTGGGTAGCAATGCTCCATATAAGTGCCAACGGTGTTTCCTATTTCATTAATTACATATAAGCTAAGTTTAAGGTTGTATAATTGGTAGACAGTAAGTATCTGAAGCTTGCCGAAAAATGGAGGAGTATGTTCTCTAGGTTGCAGATTTTCTATGTAGCGTACAGACCTTTTTTGTAAAACTAACAGCCTGTCTAGATTGGTTTTGGAAGTTGTGCCCCAAATTAAAAGACAGTAATGTAGATGGGAATGAACTAACGAATAATATAGCTGGAGCTTTAACCAGTTTGGAACTAGGGACCTAAGTTTGTTTAAAACAGAAATCGATCGAGACATATTGGCGTGTACTTTATTTATTTGAGGTGTCCAACTCAGGCGCTCATTAAAAAGTACACCTAAAAATTTAAACAAAGGGACTCGTTGGATTTCATTATTTTTAAACCAGAGAGAAGTCCTGTAATCTTCACACTTGTTTTTGCTCTTAAATAAAATAAATTTAGTTTTACTAACATTCAATTGTAGTTGGTTCGAATCTAGCCAGTAAGAGAGTGAGACCAGGCATTCATTCGCTTTCTTCTCTAGATCTTTTAGACAGCTGCCAGAGAAGAACAAGCTTGTATCGTCTGCATACATAACTGTAGAAGAAGCCACTGGCACGTGAACGATATCATTTATATAAATAATAAAAAATAGAGGAATCCCATGCGAAGAGTCAGGACCACTCGTGGTAGGAGCGGAGCGTGTCCCTGGGTCGACGCTCTGCTGAACCATCAGGAACTGCGATCCCTCCTGGTCCGATGCCTCACGGTCGGGATCTGTGGTCCGCCCGAGCAGCTGGTCCTCGTGACGACGCCAGGTGAAACTTCCCCTGGGAGTGGTAACACGAACGGTAAAAGACAAAGGGCCTGAGTGTCCCACCACAACGCCAGGGACCCATTTGGGTCTGCCACGATAATTGCGAGCCATCGCTCGGTCACCGACTGCTACGTCATGATCATGACATGGACAAGCCATGGACAAGCCATGGTTTGCTTGAACTGATTATACGCAACCCTTCCTCCTACCTCTGGCTTGACAACATCGAGTCGACCTCGCAGCCGACGGTGTAGAAACAAGTTTGCTGGTGACTCCTTTTTTGTCGCATGAGGTGCGTTGCGATAAGCAAGCAAAAAGTTTTGTAGCCTCAGATGTAAAGTGTCCTTTCCTGTAGGTTTACGAAGAGCGTTTTAGGGGCGAAGCTCCTTAAAGCGGCACCCGTTCGTCCCTCGTCGTAGTCGTAGTCGTAGTGCGTAACCAGTCATACGCTTTGACCTCCAAGGTGGTGCCGGTGGGAGATTTCTCCTGTGCGTTGTTGAACAATAAAAAATTCGCAGCATGCGCGTTAACTAAAAGCCGAATTCTTCTGTCTCTCATTCCCCATTAGCAGCCATTGGCATGTTCCAGTAGGAAACGTTAGTAGAAGTAGAAGTGTAAGTGTTAGCTAAAAGCCGACTTCTTCTGTCTCTCATTCCCATTAGCAGCCATTGTTTACCTCCGAGTTGCCTTCAGGAACGTCAGGTGGCGCGCGAGCTCTCTCACTCTTCCATCTGCTGTCTTGTGTGAGACAGAAAGAGAGAGAGAGAGAGAGAACGAAAGACTGTCCGTTTCTAACGATGATGATGGGTTTGTGCTAGCGCGTTACGGCGCGTGTAAGAAGCTGGTGTAAGACGCTGTGGCCTCTCCGCCTTATACTCTTTCAGCAGTCATGTGATGGCGTCGGCAAACGCGGTGCGCGTTCTGGCATGTGTAAGGGGCTGCGTAAGACGCTGTGGCCTCTCCCCCCTTGAGGGGGCCACACGGAGCGAACTCGCTTCGCATGAGCTCCTGCTTCGACGCCTTATTTCACCCGGAACAACTCAACGATGCTGAAAATGGTGTACTCCACCGTCTTCTACTAACCAAGCGGAGTCTGTGGATAAGCGGTTTTTAACCGTAAGTCTACATTTTCCCCTTCCTCTGCTTGTTGGAACATCCGAGGAGACGAACGCTGCGCTAAGCCTAGGCGGCGCCTGGGCGCCGGCCCGGTGGGAGGCACGAGGATGACAGACGCCGACGCGGCTGCGTCGACTGGAGTTGGGACGCCGACCGAAAAGAGCACTGAACGCAAGGAGGACGCTACCGACCTCTCGCAAAAGAAAACGCTTGACAACGGGGGATGGTTCACTGCAAAATACCACAACTCAAGGCTGATCGCCGTTCCGCAGACCGGGAGCGAAGCGGCGGACAAATTAGCGCCGAGCCAGCCCAAACGTCGCAAAGAGAAGCTACCTCCACTGCCGAAAACCGATTTCAAGGTCATTATTAGACCGAAGAATGGGCTCAACATCAGTCAGCTGAGCACGCACCAGATGGCCTGGGCAATAACGAAAGCATGTGGAAACCCTAACATGTGCAACGAAGGCAACTTGCTTATACGATTGCGCAACGGATCCAACATCGCCATAATCAGCACACCAAACATGGAGACTGCCAATGCTGTGCAGAGCATTTCAAGTCTGCGTTTCGGTGCAAGCGACTATGCAGTGACGGCTTACGTGGCAGCTCCGGACAATTCGTGCAAGGGTGTGATTCACGGACTGGACGCCGGTACCACGCCGACCGAACTACTAGCCCATCTACGGGTACGCACCCAAGGTGTCAAAATCCTTTATGCAAGAATGCTTGGAAATTCTCAAACTGCGGTCATCACTTTCGAGGGCAAGATTGTTCCCCGCTATGTTTACTACTACGGGGGCGAGACGCGTTGCTACCTCTACCGATCATCGCGTCAAGTTTGCTACATATGCTTCAAACCTGGTCATAGAGCGGACGTATGCCCGACACCTGACGCCGTTGTCTGCTCGAATTGCGCCGAGCCAGTCATCGAGGACGGACACACCTGCGAGCCAAGGTGTGCGCTCTGCAAGGAGGCGCACCCCACACGTGCAAAAGAGTGCAAGGAACGCCTCAGGAAACCGAGGAGTCATCGACCGCGGAAAAGAGAAGAAGCACACGCTGGAGCTAGCAATGCCGGCGTCTGTGGCCGTGCCCGGAAACGCTGGTTCAGCAAGGACTCCAATTCAACATCCAGGTCCCGATCGACTTCGAGAACGCGGTCGAGGTCGAGATCCGCGTCCAGGACCAGGCAGGTTCCAGAAACAAAAAAGAAACAACCAAAGAAGCCCATAAGCAAGAAGGAAGAAAACAGTAAGGTGAGCTGGAAAGCGCATCTTTTTTCTGCCTCTCCCACTGCTCCAAATACACAGACAGGCAACGCTCCTAGTGATAACTGGCAATCTAACCACGACGTAAATGAGCTAAGGCAAACTATTCAGACGCTGAGGGCGGAGAATGCTGAACTTAGACAGAAACTAAACGATCTCATAGCTGAACTCAAGGCCCAGAGGACCGGGCAGGCAATCTCAAACTCGCAAGCTAACGAAACTCAGTCAACTACCATAGGGCGCCAGGAATTCTCAGCTGCCATGACTGCCATGAACAATGCGCTAACGAACCTTAGCAACCTCGTCTCTAACATCCAAGACGAGGCGCGTAAGGATAGAGAACGCCTAGTACAATTTACGGCCATGAAATCCGGAGCTAAACCCTATACCAGGCCATCAACCGAGCATGGCGAGCAACCGTAAATGCTCGGACAAGTTAGAAACCCTCGAAATATGGCAGTGGAACTGCCGTGGGATCCGCAGAAAGCAAGCTCTTCTTAAACAACACATCAGTAGCTGCGGAGCTCTGCCAGACATAATCGCTCTGCAGGAAACCGGCTGCTCACCCGCTCTCGCTGGCTACTCAGTCTATGAGGGGATCGGACAGAGTAAGGTCGCGACGCTGGTTCACAAGGCGGTGACCGCAATCAGGCACGACATCGACGCAACTGATATTGACCACGTTTTCATTGAAATCATCACCCAAAAAAGAAGCCAAGAAAGCATATTTCTCCTCAATATTTACAGTCCGCCCAGCCAGAGGAAAGCCAACTTCAACTACTTGTTGGGTAAGGCGCAGCAAGCAGCAGGCAGGAAGGGCATCGTCATCTTAGGCGATTTTAATGCATGGCACAAGAGCTGGGGGTACCTTAAGGAAACTCAGAAAGGCAAGGATCTTGCCAGGGAAGCTGACCGCAGAAAGCTCAGTCTCATCACGGACCCCACGCGACCCACGCGAGTGGGAAATAGTATCAGCCGAGATTCGTGCCCCGACTTGGCATTCGTCAGAGGAGTACGGGAGGCTCGATGGGAAAACGAAGGGGAAACGCTTGGCAGCGACCACTGTATCTTGCGCATCCAGATAGAAACACTCCCCATCAGAAAAAGACAAGGCCAGGCCAGACTAACCGACTGGGAGGCATATAGAAAAACTAGGGCGGAGTCCGAAGATACTGAGATCACAGACATTAAGAGCTGGGTAACAGGAATCAAGGCGGACTGGAAAAGGCTAACCCGAGAAGTAACCCTCACAACCAGCACACCCGAGGTGGACAAACATCTATTACACCTATGGGACGCTCGACGGGGGTTACTAAGAAGGTGGAAACGGCAGAAGTACAACAGGAAGCTCCGACTTAAGATTGCCGAGATCACCAGACAAGCTGAAGAGTATGCGACAGAGCTCTCAAGGCGCAATTGGGACCAAAAATGCAACGAGCTACAAGGCACCCTCGGCTGGAAAAAAACATGGGCATTGCTGAGGGCTCTTATAGACCCAACTATGACCAAGTCTGAAAATTGCAAGACAACCCAACGAATCGCGCACCAATTTCAAGGCACAGACCGGGAAATGCTAGAGGAGATCAAGCAGCGCTATATTGGGGACGCAACAAACATAGCCTGCAGCTTCGCATACACGGGCAAGGAAAACCCCGCTTTAGATGAGCCTATCACCGCAGAGGAAGTCAGGCACGCGATGATTTACGCCACAAGGAACACCACCCCAGGCAAGGATGGCATCACCAATGCAATGATCAGGAACCTAGACGAAAGGTCAATCAAAAGATTCACAGAATTCATCAATAAACACTGGGAACGCGGGACCATCCCGGACGACTGGAGACATGCAGAAATTGTGATGATTCCAAAGTCCGGAAAGACTCCCAGCCTGGAAAATCTTAGACCGATTTCGCTGACGTCATGCTTAGGTAAAGTATATGAGAAAATTGTGCTTCAGAGGTTGGAGACCTACCTGGAGGATAATGAGCTCCTGCCGCATACTATGTTTGGATTTCGAAAACACCTCTCAACACAAGACGTCCTTCTGCAGATCAAGGAGGAAGTGCTCACTGCCGTCCCGAAATACGGAGAACATATCTTGCTCGCGCTTGACATTAAGGCTGCCTTCGACAATGTCAGTCACAGGGCTGTGCTGGAAGGTCTTAGCAACCTAAGCTGCGGGCACAGAATACACAGCTATGTTAAAGCCTTCCTCAGTAACAGAACCGCCACTATTGGTATAGGAGGCATCAGGACTGATACCTTCAACACGCCTCAGAGGGGAACACCGCAAGGCTCTGTGATATCGCCCATGCTCTTCAACATTGTTATGACTGGCTTAGCACGGCAGCTAGAAAAAATTGAAGGAATCAGACATGTCATCTACGCAGACGACGTCACAATCTGGGTGACTAAGGGATCTTTGGGAGAAAAGCAAGACCTTCTGCAGAGTGCAGCAGATACGGTCCACGCATATGCCCAATACTGCGGACTCGCATGCTCCCCGGAGAAATCCGAGGTGCTCAGGGTCTACAGAAGGGTACACAATGTGCAGAACTCCATAGAGATCTACATAGGGGGCAGGAAGATCCCCGAAGTATCCCAGATTAAGATCCTTGGCATGTGGATACAAAGTAACCGACGTCTGGATTACACAATCCGACAGCTCGCGAACACCACAGCGCAGATCACGAGGATGATCGCCCGAATCTCCAACAGAAGACGAGGGATGAAGGAGGAAGACACTTGTCGGCTAGTACAGGCCCTAGTTGTGAGTAGGATTGTATACAGTGTCCCCTACCAAACGCCACTCGAGCACGAAAAGGATCAGTTAGAGGCAATCCTCAGGAAAGCTTACAAATGCGCTCTCGGACTACCGGTTAGCACCTCGACGGATAAATTTCTTAAATTGGGTATCAACAACACAGTGCAAGAACACATCGAGGCCCATCTTCTCTCGCAAAAAATGAGACTTATGCAGACCCCGACAGGCAGGAACACGCTGAAGATACTGGGCATGAGGGATGTCTGCAGAGAAATCAACAGCACGGAGTCTATACCGAAGGATATTCGAGAGAAGATCGAGATCAGCCCAATACCGAAAAACATGCATCCAGAACTACACAAGGCCAGAAGGAAGGCAAGGTCGCAAGCTCATGAGAGATATTTCGCCGGAAGAAAAGATGTATTATACGTCGACGGGGCGACATACCAAGAACACTCCGGAGCGGTAACCAGCGTTGTAGATCACCAGCTTAGGGAAGTGAATTGCGCGTCCATCAAAGGCAACAACATCCTCGAGGCTGAGGAAGCGGCGATCGCGCTCGCCATCACCCATCAGGGCGAGGAGGAAATAGAAATTCTTACGGACTCGCAAGAAGCATGCAGAAGGTACAGCAGCGGACGCATATCCACTGTGGCCATCCGCATCCTCAAAGCGAGGAAAATCACATTCTCGAGATGCTTCATAACGTGGACACCAGGCCATGAAGTTGTGACAGGGAACCAGCGTGCGGACGCCAACGCCCGAGCATACGCCAACCGGGGGGCACACCACGACGGGGAACTGAGCTCAGTCACAAGACGTTATGGAGCAATTTTAGAACAACAAAGAGCCTTATCGGTGGTTCACTCCGGAGCTTCGCCCACTCATCATCATTCACCCCGTGGATATGCTGTGAATTTTTTTAAGTGTCTGCACAAAACGCTCTGCAAGCCCCTTTGAGCTGGGATGATACGGTGCTGTGAGTACGTGACGACAGCCCATTTCTTTTACAAACATCTTGAACTCTTCCGAGATAAACTGTGGGCCGTTATCAGTGACAATGGTTTCAGGGAAACCAAAACGCGCAAACAGTTCTCTCAATCTGTTCACTGTAGCGTCCGCCGTAGTCGAGCGCATAACAAACACTTCCGGCCACTTGGAGTGCGTGTCCACGACTACCAGAAACATTGCGTGCAAAAAGGGGCCAGCAAAATCTACATGTACGCGCTGCCACGGCGCTGTTGGCCAAGACCAAGGATGAAGGAGCGCTTTGCACGGTTCGCGATGTTGTTCTTGACAACTTACGCAAGCCTTGACACGATGCTCGAGTCCGCCTCGATGGACGGCCACCACACGTAGCTCCGCGCCAGTTGCTTGCTGCGCACGATGCCTAGGTGCCCTTGGTGGAGTTCGTCCAGCAGCAAGTTACGCAACTTTGCCGGCACGATCACTCGTACCCCGAACGTTATGCAGCCTTGGTGAACTGTGAGCTCGTTTCGTCTGTCAAAAAAAGGCTTCAAATCTTTTTTAGTCGCAGATGACGGCCACCCCGTACAAACAAAATCTATCACTTTACAAAGCAAGGCGTCTTGAGCTGTTGTTCGCGCAATGTCCTGGCTGAAAACTGGCATAGATTGCAACCGCAATCATGGCATAGATTGCAACCGCATTTGTTTCATCTTCCACAACTGATAGTGGGAGGCGCGAGCAGAAATCGGCTTCAGCGTTGTCGCTTGATCGTTTAAAGATCAGAGAATACCGATATGCTGATAGTGTGACAGCCCAGCGCTGCAAAGGTGCCGCCGCGATGGTCGGAATGCCGGTTGTTGGGCCCAAGATTGTCTGCAGCGGTTTATGGTCGGGAACTAATGTGAACGAACGCCAGTAAATACACAAATGGAACTTCTTAACTCCAAATAAAATTGCAAGGGCCTGTTTCTCGAGCTGACTGTATTTGTTTTTCGACATCGGTCAAAGTCCGCGATGCGAAAGCGATTGGCTTCGTGCTGCCGTCATCCAAAATTTGAGAAAGAACCGCGCCTAGACCATATTGTGATGCATCGCATGATAGCTGCAACGGTTTGCATGGGTCGTAGTGCGCCAAAATGGGCGGAGAAGCTAGCAAGCTCTTTATCTTGGTGAACGCTTCCTGGCAGCGCTTATCCCAGCACCACGAGGCGTTTTTACGTAGCAACATGAAAAATGGTTGCGCTACCGTTGCTAGGTTAGGAACAAACTTGCCGTAGAAATTGACGACTGCCAGGAACGACTGCAGCTGCTGCCTGTCTTTAGGGGCTGGCGCCTTGAGGAGTGAGTCAAAGTTCTCTGTCGTTGCCGAGATGCCTTGTGCGCTGATCCTGTGACCGAGGTAGGGAAGTTCCTGCTGGAAAAACGAAATTTTTCTTTCTTGACGCGGACGCCTCTTTCAAGAAGTCGTTTGACACAGCTTCCGGGTTCATGAAGTGTTCTTCGCTATTTTTACTAGTCACCAGGATGTCGTTTAGGTAGCAGCAAACCCCACGTAAGCCCTTCAGCATGGCGTCTTTTATTCTCGGGAAAATTCCGGTTGCGGATGAAATTCCAAACGCGAGTCGATGAACAGCAAACAATCCTTATTTAACGTAAGGTATTGTTTAGACGACTGACATGACCACTTGCTGATAGCCCCGACTGAGATCAATCTTTGAGAAATGCTTAGCTCCCGACAAGGCTGTGAACAGGTCTTTCCGCCTTCGGTAGTGGGCAGCCGTCGACATCAAGGCACGGGTTAATGGTCGTCTTGTAGTCGTCGCAAATCCTTATGCTACCATATTGCTTGATTACCGGTACCGCCTGTGTAGCGTATTCCGACATCGTAACCGGCGAGGTAATGCCCAGTTTCTCCATTTTAGCCAACTCTGCGTCAAAAGCTTTTTGCAACGCAAATGGGACATTCCTGGCTTTTAGGAATCTCGGCTTCGTATCAGGTTTAAGAAAAGTTCGGCGCGCTTTTCTGTTATCGCACCTAACTCGTCTTTGAAAAGGGGTTGGTACTTCGCCAACAATGCGTCGAGCCTCTTTTTTACGCTGATATGAGCTGTGTCTGACCTTGAAATGTTATTCAGGTTCCAGATTTTCGTCCAATCCAGTTGGACGGCATGTAGCCACTCCCGGCCCAGTAGAGGTGGTCCCTTGTGGTTCACGACGTAGAGCGGAAGACGCGCCGAATGTCCGCCGTGCTGCACGTTGACCGAGGACATCCCCTGGGGTCGTACCAGTACTCCTGCGTAGGTACAAAGTTTTAGTGTAGTGGGCTCCAGTGCAGCCGAAGGAAAGAGCTGACGGAACCGAGTCGTTGACATGACGGAAACAGCTGCTCCCGTGTCCAGTTCCATATTCACCAAGACGCCGTCGATAGTGATCTGTACGGTGACTGAGTCGAGCTTAGCCATCAACACGCCGTTTATACTCAGGGTCGAAGCTTTACGCGACACAACCGTCAGCATCTTGACATTCTTTTTCCTTGACTTCTTCTTAGACTAACTCTTACGACCACTTCGGCACGCTCTCTGGATATGTCCTTTTTTGCCGCAGTTGAAGCAGGTTGCGTCCACATGTGAGCACGCTCTTTGTAGAAGGCAGATCTGGAGCTGTTAATGACTTCAACAGCCGTTATGTCTTGGGGCCGGTGATACTCAAAAACGCGTGCACCTTGTCGCTGTCGGGTACACGGTTGACAATCAGGAACGACGTAAGGCGCTCTTGGTACGAAGCCCAGTCGCTGGCAGACTCGTCGAAAGGTTGCAGATGGCCCAGTCTCCCGGCGAAGTGCCGCGTCCCCGCTGCCTCAGCCTCAGTCATGACGAAAGTCACCGGCTTTGCACAATGCAAAAAGACGGTCCTCACTGAGCAAATTTCGGAAACACTTGCCTTCCAAATTGAAGAACGACGGCTTCCAATCCAATCCTCGTCGCCAGTTGTTGTGTCAGCGTCAGTTCATGCTAAAGAAGGAGCAGACAAGTTTCCTAGGAGCGCATGATGTTTATTGCCACATGTTCATCGTTGCGTGGCCTGGTCGCGATAAGCACCGGCAAGTTGCGGCGCATGCTTTTTATTTGTTTCGCACGCTTGCGCAATATCGACTTGATCAAATGCGGCGCTCGGCCAGACACCACAGTTGCTGTGGCATATCTATCAAAGAAAGCGCCTTTCTCCCAGTCCTTGGGCTCAAGGATCACGGCGAGGGATTCGCGCTCCCTCAATATTTGCCACCTAGTCTTAAGATGGGCACAGAGGAGAAAGCACTTATAATTCACTCAATGCCCATGGACGAGCGCACCATATGTCGTAATTTTACATTATATATATATTTTAGAACTCTATAGAACTATGCGATTTTAGGCCCCTTTACAGCCACATACCACCCTGTAATCGAGTCATTGATCACTGCTGAATTAATAGAACGTGACAAGCGCTCTTCGGTCGCACTTGGCCCTTACGCCACAAAATATCGAACATCATCATGCATACTACAGAAAAAATCACAGCATATCCACGGGGTGAATGATGATGAGTGGGCGAAGCTCCGGAGTAAATCATCGGTAAACCGTGAATATTCCGTGTAATTCGCCCAGTCGATCATCATGAAAAGACGTGAGAAACACTGTATTCGAACGCTGGGATCTCGCGTTTAAGGGGACGCTAGCACAAACGCGTTAGAAACGTGCAGTACACTCTAGTAAGGGGGAGAGGCCACAGCGTCTGACGCAGCCCCTTACACAGGCCGGAACGCGCACCGCGTTTGGCGACGCCATCACATGACTGCTGAAAGAGTATAAGGCGGAGAGGCCACAGCGTCTTACACCAGCGTCTTACACGCGCCGTAACGCGCTAGTACAAACGCATCATCATCATCATCATCATCATCATCATCGTTAGAAACGGGCAGTCTTTCGTTCATGTTGGGTATTTAGTGTCACCGTGGTGCATGTTTCCATGTGCGCTTCGTGGCGTAGTGCATGGCTTCAGGAAAGAGGTAGCTGATGGTGATGCGTTTGTCCAGGTAGCAGCCTGGACACACAACGCCATCTATTGAGCCATTCATAAAATAAACTAGAGGTGGCTACATACATACATACAGAGGAGGGACACACCCACACCCTAAGGAGCTTCGCCCCTAAAAATCAAGCCACTGGCGCGCATACACGGCTGCACAATCTGAGTAAGCAGCGCAGCTGGCAAGCAAGCGCCGCCACAATGACAAGACAGATTCAGTTGTGGTTGTTGTTGTTGTGGCCCCTATAATTTCAACCTACCTAGCCACGAAGGCGAAGTGGTCACACTGCAGTTAGTGATATATGTGAACGAAAGAAAAGCGAAAACTACATCTAAGAAACATAGGAGGACACAGACGAAGCCAATATACAAATGAAAGATTAGAGGGCCCATGACAGCCATTTTTTGGTTGGCGAGTTTTATGTTGTAATGAGTAGAACAGTGTCTTGTAATCACAGAATGGAGCCGCAAATTCTCCAACCTGACGTATAATTAATCATAGCATCGTTAATTTTGCTCAGTTTTGATGAAGCTTCGAAACATGCGCCAATAACTGCAAGAAACTAGCGCCGCGGGGCTAGCGCGGCGGCTGTCGAAACTGAGCGCACACACTGATCACGTGAGCTCTAGATTCGGTGACGTTACGGAGAGCGCGAGCGCCAGCCCAGTTGCTGAATTCGTCTGCTCGCCGCACTCGCTTTGCATCACGTGGTCGGCCTTCAGAAGCAGAGCCAATGCGTTTTCCCGGGCAGATTTTTGTCGTCGTCCGCGTCGTCGTTCTAGCCGTGAGATAGGCACAGCCAACGGCAGCGCTGGCGACGTGTCACCTGTAACATCATGCCGCTGGCCGCCGGTTCGTTTCCCGGCGCTTCTTAGGCCGCCGATCCATTTTCCGTATCACCGCTCACCACGGCGCGGCAAATATTGACCGCATTTTTCTTCTGTTACGAAATAAATCATCACTGCGTAAAGTTACCCTTGAAATGGGCCATTTGTATTTGTAATGCAGCGCCTGCTTCCAAAACACTCGAGTGATCGGGAGCCGGAATGCAAGGGCATTTCGCAGCTAAATAGTGGCACCGGCCGCTTCACGGAACCAGCTCACTTCGTTACCAGCGTTGTTATTCACGTTGAGCTGTACGAAAAAGCTGATCACACGTGTTAACAGGAGATCTATTGGTATAAATGATCATCGCGGTGGTAATAACTAGCGTCATGCGACGAGCTCGCGCTTGCCTCGAAAGCGTCGTCACTAACGCGCGCGTCTGCCTAGCCAGGACTACTGGTCGGAGCCGTCAGTGACGGCGGGCTGTTGTGGTGCGGTTCCCGCTACCGAAACCATAGTTGTATTTACATAAATGTCACTGTAGATTAAAGGAGGGCTATGATAACGATCGTACATGTCCTAGTGCGCAAGGAGCCAGAGTCCGCCAGTAATCTGACGGAGCCTACGCGCTGATCCCACGTTGGCTCCGTGTGTCCCGAACAACCGTGTGCCGCTTGTCGTAGCATGCGGCGCCGCACGTCGGTACACACACCGAACCATAGCGTGTGTACAATGTACGGTTGAGCGACCAACACAGAGAGGAAGCAGAAAAATACGCCTCTTGCTATCCCATAGCGCGGCGCGCCCGTTTCTCTCTGTGACGTCGACGATATCCGCTTCAAAAGTGAAACGTCGCAAATGGGCCACTAACCGCGTCATACTAGAGGTGCTGTCGCGAGGTGCTGCAAGCTGGGATGAGCATTCTCGCTTACTTTGAAACCATATTAAATCACTTAGAGGCGACGTTCGCGCTAACACTCGGTCAAGATTGCCTTCGTATGCAGGAAAAGAAATTGACGCAAGCATCTCGCGTTTGAAATTTTGGTGTCATGGGACCGTTCGAGAAAAAAGAAAAAGAAACACTGTGGAATTAGCGCAAGCAGCGTAGTCTTCCAGAGGATTCTATAAATTTATGTGGGGTTACCAAAATAGCATTACCGCTGATACCATCCTGAGAGACACCAAAAGAAGAAAGGTTAGGTGTTGCTGATGGTAAGTGCAGTTTACCAAGTAGTGATGCGGAAAACATTCGGCGCAGCGATGAAAACCGGCGGCATGCAAAAGGAGGAAACGATCGAGCGTTTCGGCTTCTTTGCCTACAGAACAGAGGTAAGGTGGAGATAATAGAGACTTCTTAGCGCGGAAATTTAGACAAGGAACACTGCATAGGAGGGTTGTCAGAGTAACTTTGCATTCACGTGATACTCATTTGTTCGTATTCTATGTGAAGTGAAGTTGTCGATAGTAGTCGTTATTAGGAAGATTTGTTTTTGTGCATTTTGGTAGTACAAGGGTTTTGAAACTTTCAGCTCTTTCTTTACGTGCCTTCATCCTCTTCTTCTTCTCTCTGTGTCGTAGGTCTTCCTTTCTTCCGATATCTGCTATTATATTACACTGTCCCATCCTTTCTTTCCTCCTCACTTATTCATCGCACCTGATCACCCTCACTTTTCTTTCCCACCACTTATTCTAGACTGCTTAACGCATATTCAGTAGAGGTACTGTATAAGTCCGCTTTGGGCTCCCGTAGGGAGCATATGCAGCAACTCTAATACCCACTTTCCCTGGCGCACACTAATCAAAGCTATTCCATGCTTTACTCTCTCCCTTCTCCTTGCCTTATTCCCCACCCTCACATCATTCCTCCTCTCTTCTGTACACCACCCGTGCTA
>JABSTT010005030.1:0-18327 GCA_013339685.2 Hyalomma asiaticum
GTAGCTGCTACCGTACTTTTTACGGACGTCCTTGCATAATCCCTGCAAACAACGCCTCAAGCAGGTTACCCTTCCGGCCCTCTTCTCGAGCAATATCTACTTTCATGCGCTAAGGAGATATTTGTAAATAAGATTTTCGCAAACTCCGCCTGCACACCATATTCCACAGCAAAATGGCAACGTCCCTGCATTACGATTGTAACCTGCAGGCTCTGCGGGCTGAGATGGCGTGCAGATCTTCACGATTTAATGTGGCAATATTCAGTGTTGGACAGCAACAGAACGACCATACGGTCTTTCCGGTTCACTAACTACCACGAAGCGATGCTCATCGATCCAAACATGCAGCTAATATTAGCGAAATATGTTAGCTAGAGCGTCCTTATAAGGGTAGCTTAATGGCAATGACACACCAAAGTACTGGGCATGCATCGCCTCATTAGAAGTGCCTACTAATCATGACTAGCTATACTGCTTAAGGCAGTGATTAGCTTTGTACATTGACGATAACAACGCCCCATTTTTCTCTACAGAGAACTTGTGCCTCCAATTTACAGTTAAAGGACTTTCGTTCATTCGTCTACTGCCGCACCCAGAAGCCGAGATATAGGAGAGCGTCGGCGTTATCAAGACCATGCAAGGACTATTGCTGGGTTCCTAGTCCAACAGCCACGACACAATATACACCCGTGCAAAAATTCCTTCTGTATTACAAACAGTACTAATCGCTTGTTGCATCATCGATCCTAGTTCATGCGCGAGGGTCACGCACGGTTACCGATTCCCTTTTAGACATTGGGCGCGGTCAAGAAAAACCGGGTGTCATCCATCGTGTAAAAACTTACCTTGTACTTGACATTGTTCCACCTTGAGATAGACAGCTTCCTGATTAGTGAAGAATCATAGTCGTCTGTATTAGGAATGAACTGTGGGAACGACACACATGTGGCTGATCGTTCGCCACATGTTTCTCGGATAAGATAACGGCACCGCTGCGCCGTGGCGATGGGCGTGGATCCCTTGTTTCAGTTAAAGGCAGCCGCACAAGCGCGGCCGGTACAGGGGCCGGACACTTCGGCGAGTTTCGGTTTTGGAAATATAGCGTCCTCCATTTTGTTGGTAGGATCCGAAAATTCAGCAACTTTAGTATGTGTGGCCTTACCTTTCCAACCAACGCATGAATGAAGTAAAGCTATGCAATCATGTGAAGAAATAAAATGTGTCCTTGGCTATTTCCTTTTTCAACACCCTAAATATTTTTCCAGACGCTGCGTGCGTTGCGCCGATGGGCGGCGCTTTCGCTCTTATCTCTTCTGCTGTCATTCCGTCCGCCTGCTCCTGCCGTTTTCCATGTGCACGTGCGAAATTTTTTAGGATGTCTTGAAGGTGAACATTTCGGTGTTTGTGAGTGCGAACGCGCTGAAAATGTCGGCGAGACTAGGAAAAGGACACAAGGCATGCTACGCTGCTTCTTGGTGCGAACACTCGGGAACAAACAGCACCAGCAAAATTTTTCTTCTTCCCAGTGGGCGACAGGTAAGCAACCTTTTGTTCGGTACGAAGAAGCGAGTGCTATCCTTATCAAAAAAGGCACAGGGCGAGCCGAAAGATTTCTGCTGTTGTGTTGCAGTGATTTTTTTTTTGTTCGGCACTACGTATTTTTCGGTAATGTTGTATGCATGTAGAGCTACTTGTGGACAGTTTCTCGTGAGCCGATTGAAGCCAGATGACGCGCAGACTGAAATTTCTCTTCGGTGTCGGTTTTTTCGCGGTGGCTCTTAATTCTTTTCCTTGTAGAAATCTTCCAAGGTATGTTTGCTGAATGCGCTTCTTCGACAAACTGGTTCGGCTTTAGAGCATGCCGACGACCAGTTCCTTAGAGTGACATTACGACATTTGAATGTTTAAGAAAGAAGCCTCCAAAATAATTTACGTAGGAGTGACTGCTTACATTAGGAGTTACGTGAAGTTCGTGTCACCTGCGCTAAGGCCGAGCTGCGCTTCCCTTTTGAACCTGTGACACATTTTTTCTTCCTTTTTCGCATGCTCATCAATGTCGCTTTTACGTGTTTTTATTGATATACATGGCAGTATTTGTTTCATTTTCAACGTGTGACGTACGGTGGAATAACGCCAAAAGGGCAGAGCTCGAGGTACTCACACGGGGGAAAACGTAGAACTGCGCGCGATAAGTACGGCTGAGGTTGCGGTTTAAAGCATGGTAGTGCTCGCTACCAATACGAAAATGCCCAGGGACGGAACTGAACAGCAGGCAAGAGCAAATGGGCAGAATCCAATATCAAATTGCCAGGGACAGATTTAAGACGATACTTTTGATCCCACTCAGATTGTCGCATTGTCTTTGTCACGTTGCATTTCATAGACAAAGCTCATCTTTTCACCAGAATAAATGTACATATTTACACGGCTCTTATTTACACTGAACTATGTTGTAATTGCTTCAGTGCAGTGCACGCTGGCTGTAAGCCAGGAAATTTGTGCGGCATGCACTTCTGCCGGCATCACCAGACTATTTTTGCAATGAACAGTGACGCAAGAGCCATGTCTAAAATTACGGCATTCAAAGAAGAGAGGTCTATTGTTGGGGTTCCCCGAGTGCCAAGGTACCCATTTTCTTCAGCTATATTTTTGTTTCGCTTTCTCCAACGGGTGTGCAAATAACGCAAGTGCGTACGCAGAGTCCCTTGGATACTACGCTCTAAAACTCTCTAACCTATTCAAAAACTTCGCTTATCCATTGTATGCTGCCTGTTCCGTTATAAAACGTGCGTAGTAATTGTTTAACCAATAAGTGGTGGGTCGTTTACTCAATCCACTGCTCTTTATTATTTTTTTTCTTAATATACCTCACCAAGCACGCAATATATTTTACTGACAAGATGGCACGCTTTAACATCCCATGTACAAGTTCGTTGTCCAGATGGAGCAGGTCGTCGGTGCCAATTATCAGAGCCGCATCGCATTCTGAGCTCGATGACTTGATCCTACCCCCTCATTTTCACCTTTCAGGGAACACTTGAGCCTGAGGTGGGACTTTCCCCTTGGTCTTCCTTCCGTGACCTTCACAAAGGGCTAGCTAACGAATACAATTCAGGGGTGACAATTTAAAAGCGGTCGGGAAGCACCTCCTCTCTAGTTGTAGTATGTGTGTAGCTACCTCGCTCCGCCGGGAGGGTCGCGCTCGCCCTCGGCGCGTGCCTCCCGGCGCGCGAGCTCTCTCACTCTTCCATCTGCTGTCTTGTGAGGGTTAGAGAGACAGAGAGAGGGAAAGGCGCGCGTTGACTATGGAAACGCTCTTTCTTCGATGAACGCTCTACCAGATAGCAAAGAAGGAGAACGCGCCCTCACCCGCGAGAGACAACATTGGCGCAGGCAGCGACTTCTAGCGAGTTTCTTGATTGAAAAATACCGACTGCTCGCGCTGGAGAACCGTTCACCGGCCACTCATATATATATATATATATATATATATATATATATAGGCACTGGATCTTGACTTGCAATGAAGTGCCGGTGGGAGATTTAACTTGTGCGTAGTTGAACCATAAGGATTCGTAGCGTGCGCGTTAACTCAATTAATCCGGAACTCGGCACTATCTACGATGAACCTCCGGAGCTTCGCCCTCTCATCATCATTCACTCCGTGGATATGCTATGGATTTTTTTCTGTATTACCCTTCCTCATAAAAGGAGGCTTCCGAGAGGGTGGTTCGACCCTACTGAAAAAAATAGTCTCCCAATGCCCTTCGAGTACGTTTTGCGTACCTGGGGACGCAGGGAAGAGGCCGCAAGGAATCCTGTTTCACTGGGCTGTACTCACTGTGCGATGGAAGTAGTTCATTTTCGCTGGCTTGGAATAATGTCCGCTGCCATTGCACTGCCACAGGTTGACATCTGGCGCCAGTGCGCGGCTTCGCTACTGGGAGAAACTGGTATTACTGGTGGATGTGCGAGGCTCGGTGGAGTGTGCGATAGACAAGGCGGTTGCTTGCTTGCAGCCGCGTGAAACGCACTGGAAACGGCCCACGGAACTCTTGCACTCGTTACAATGGGTGCTGTTCACTGGAGCCAGTGTTGGTTTGTTTCGCGGGGTGTCTAATATTGGTATGCTTAGATAGGTGTTTAGAGAGCACTAGGAATGCGTTCCTCAGGGGCATGTCATCGCTGGGAGCTCCAGACTGCTGCAGGGCGCGGCGTACAGCACTCCATGCATGAAGCAGAACACCAAGGAATCTTTACATTTTGTGCATGTCCCGCAATACTCTTGCAGCAGTGTAACGCGGGAGAACAATTGCGGTGGTGTTGTTCTCGTATTTGAAAACACTGGAGGTGTCGGTACGAGCAGAAACGGCACATTTTACACTGCCGCCCAGATTACCTTCATTAAACGAGGTCTTCTCAGCGCGCTTTTCTGTTCGCCCGAAAATCCCTTCCGCTGACACTAGGGCACAGTGTTTCACTGTTTGCAAATGGATGCGTAACAAGTACATCCTCAAGGGGTGTAGGTAAAGAATTCATTTGTGTAAATGTATTGAACATTTTCGCGATAAAGCAAAATGGCATCACCTGCGAAAGGCACAGATTGTGGACAAATAAATAAAATGAAAGATATTTGCGCGAAACTATGCAACAGTGTAAATACATATTTAAAGACTAATTTTAAGTATACCCTGTAGTGGCCATACTACAAAAGCCTGATTAACATCAGAGACCCTGCAAACATGAGTATATTTTATTTCTGAAAAGTGGGGCGAGTCATCTTGATGGGGTTGTCATTGTGTGGAATATAATACAATATTATACGGCCTCACTGTTCTCTGAGTAA
Source organism: Hyalomma asiaticum (assembly GCA_013339685.2). NCBI lineage: Eukaryota > Metazoa > Arthropoda > Arachnida > Ixodida > Ixodidae > Hyalomma > Hyalomma asiaticum. Next base: position 4,847 of record JABSTT010005030.1, read on the forward strand.
ATAATGTTAACTTACCCGAACATTCAACTCGTGAAACGAAACGGAATTATGGAAATAGCATAGGCAAGTTTTATTCGAAACATGCCCCAGAATTAGGAAATCACGATGTAAAGTTTCTACAACGATTCACTACCATTTTTGACTTGCAAACCTAAGACCTGGGTGACCAAGACGTTTCCAACTGGAATTTACTAGAGAAATAAATATAACCCGTGAGGTTCAGCTTTTCGCCATCAAACGGGGAAAGGCAAAAAAAAAAGGTATCGCACGTAATTCCCACACCTTGAAGACCAAATCCTGGCCGTCCAGTGCGCCCGCGACAGGGCCGTTAGGCTAGACCTGCCGGTCCCCACGTGGGAGTAGCCAGGTGGCGCGAGGCAAGCTCAGCGTCTGCATTGGACTCTAATAAAGTTGTTCTCTCTCTCTCTCTCGCACGTGTGTATCGTGCTCGTGTCCATAATCTTACTGTTTCTTATCAAATCTGAATTCCCATATAGAGTAGAAGCGAGGGACATAACTGTAAAAACAAAGCTTCTAATTGTGACGAGAAGAACGTTGGGGTTTCTGTAGGCTGATAGATGACGGCATGCGCGAATACGTACACTCGCTTTGTAGAGTGGAGTAGCTATTACTTATGGTACTGCCGAATTCCAAATCGAAATCAGCGTTGAAGAAATGGGCTAGTAATTCGCAGTATTATCGCTCTGAAGAGAAAGCAACTTGTGAGATTTTGTCCAACTTAGATTTCCTCTTAAAGTGACGTTCCAACACTTCTCGAAGTAAAATTCTAGTGGCGCCATTTAAAGAGTTTATCGTCTGACAAATCTCCGCCTGTAAGACTTTTTTTTTTTAAAGTCAGTTCGGTATCATAGAAGTTACAGCGTAGAACCCCAGTCAAAGTCTACCATCCGAGAGCGTTCGCCCTCGTTTCGTCGCTATGAGGGCATGGGAAGCTACACAGAGGTGGGTCAAGAAGGGGCAAGAAGCCACGCTACCGCACCTGACGACCCTCGAACATTTTCCCTCTCTTTCGACGCATTAGCGCTTCTGCAGTGACGACAACCTTGTGGCTAGAGTGTTGCCACCCGGCGGCATCCGTGCCAACTCGGACGGGGAGGGACGTATGGACGGGGAGGGACGTATTATTTCGTAATCCGTAAAATTTGTGGCATATATTCTGGAAAGAACAGTGGGCGGTTCGCAAATGTATTTAGACATAATATAGCGAGTTCTCTCTTAGAATAGTCAAATAGTAGCCAGCTGGCTTCTACGCGGGGACCTCCATGTGCCTGCGTGGGTGCGGACGAGAACCCTGGAGGGCAGCATATGTTCTGCTTAGGTTCACAGAGAAAAGTAGCGGAGTCTAACCATGATGATTTTCGGGTGCACCATTTTTATTGTAGTAAGTGTGGTGTTTGAACAAAATGTGTTTGACAAAAGGAAAGTAAAAGGAGGGCACACTAAATACGGTTTCAGATTTTTCTGATGAAGTGCATTTCTTTCGATGCAACCTCACGGGCGACTGTCACGGTGCTGGTGGTGCACCTAGTTGCCTATGCAGACTTTCCGGCATTTGTCCTCTGACTGAAATCCACTCCAGTTATTTAGCTCGCCTTTGCGTCTACATAGTTTCTTGTTCCAATCAAACCAAAAGAGCTCATTTGATAACTCTCCGGCACCTATCCCGTGGGGGTATTGGCACGCTGCAAAACAAAAATTCAGACAATTAAGTTAGAATTTATGTACCTGTACCTAGGAATAACCAAGTAATGCGAACTAAGTTTAATTTGCGGTCCAGGGTGCTCTTGGCCACAATTGGCTCACCTACGCATTTCAGGAAGCCGTAGTATGCAAGACCTTACCAGCAGAAGGAAGCATACAGTTGTACTAGTGCCTCTGTGTGAGGGCCAGTAGTAGATATAACCATGTCCCTTGCAGCGCACTTTATCACTACGGTTCCGACTTCGGCTTCTACGTCGTCGTGTGTTCTCAGCAATCGAAATTTGATCCTGACGAAGAAAGACCTCGGTGGGCTTTCAGCGACTAAAGGTGCAAACTTTATGAAGGAAAAAACAGTGGCATGCTCTCTGTTACATAACAGATAAGCATGACATAGGAAAAAAATACGTTTATATCTGAGGTTTTACGTCCCAAAACCACAGGGTGATGTTGAGAGACGCCGTAGAGGAGGGCTCCAAAAATGTCCACCAACTATGGTTTTTATCGAGTTGTCACATCGCATAATACACGGCCCTCAACACTTCGCCTGCATCGAAATGCAGCCGCCGCAGCCGGGATTCGATCCCGCGACGTTCGGTCGAGCAGACCCGTTCCATAGGCACTAGGACCTCCGCGGCGAGGTAAACATAAAATACAAAAGAAACTTGTAAGTATGGGAAAACGTTTACAGCAGAAATCAACCTTTGGGATATGGATGACATCACAAAAATAAACGGGATACGTGCTTTAAAATACGTTAGCGGCGCATCCTTGTCGAAGAACACTGAAAACCACGCGTCGCGATGCAAGGAATGTTCCTGCATTGCTAGCAAAAACTGAAACACCTTGCATCTACACCGTGGTGTATTATGGGATATACTGACAAACACATGTGACAATCACATGTTACCAACAATCACGGTGCACCGCTAAGCTTGAATGCGAGCGTCGGGGCTGTAGAAGTTAGAACACGCTACAAAACGACGACGACCAACTGGAGACTCCGAGCACGTTAAACGAGAGGATGCTAGGGAACAGGGGACAAAGTCTCGGCTCGGAGAATATCGCGAGGTGAGTGAAGCAGGGTACGAATTATACCGCGTCTGTAACTCTAAAGTGTGCGTGAAGGCTGCATGTTATCCCGTTTCTAGACTCTGCGAGTCAAATAGGGCAACTGTGTAAAGCTCAGTGCGCGGCTGTGCGCACTAAGATTTGATGACTCAGCAGACAAGGATCAGAAAGTGTGGTCATGTTAACCTGAGCATTCAAGTCAAGTGTATTGTAGCATTAGAGATGCAGCTACTAAATTAAAGATAGCTTAATTTCTTCTCCACATTAGTTTGGTATAGTTCGGACGCCGCGCCTTGCCTCGGAGTTGTCGAAGATGGTACTCTCTTAACGGGCTCAAATTAAGCCGCGGTGCTGTGAAGGAAGTTTTTACCGGTGTTCGCCAGGCGGCACAAGCATCGACCGAAATAAGCTTTTGCTACACATTGTAAAATTTCTTACTGTGTACTAGTTCTTTACGTAGGACTGCCTCAGCTGATCCAAGAGTAAGCAAATGGGTATTCGCAGAAACGTAAAAAAAGCTCGTTGATGGCCCCGATACTTAGCTAAGGTGCCTGTTAGTGGCTCTGGAATGTCGGTGGTGCTGTGAACGTTGTTTATGCATTTCATTGTTGTATGTATAAGTTCTTTGTTTTAACCCCTATACTGATGTGTTCCGAACGTATATTGATTATATATAAAGACATACCCACTCCTGCTTGGGCCCGAATAGGGCTTGCAGTATTTGCAATTAAATAAATCAAGAAAAATAAAAGCGTTGGGTAAGTTACACACGCTACCTACGTATCCAATGTGGGTATGAGCAACGTGTGATTTCTTTCTTTGTTCTTCTGACTCTGTATCTTAGAGCGTGCTTTTCATTCCGACTTTCTTACGTGCGACTCATACCCGTATAATGCTGCGCGTGATCTCAGTATGAGGATGATTAATACTGTATGACATCCTGACGGGCGTCTAGTCTGTATAAAGGACCGCAGTCCGAGTTTTTAGGGGCGAAGCTCCTTAAAGCGGCACCCGTTCGTCCCTCGTCGTAGTCGTAGTGCGTAACCAGTCTTACGCTTTGACCTGCAAGGTGGTGCCGGTGGGAGATTTCTCCTGTGCGTTGTTGAACAGTAAAAAATTCGCAGCGCGCGCGTTAACTAAAAGCCGAATTCTTCTGTCTCTCATTCCCCATTAGCAGACATTGGCATGTTCCAGTAGGAAACGTTAGTAGAAGTAGAAGTCTAAGTGTTAGCTAAAAGCCGACTTCTGCTATCTCTCATTCCCAGTAGCAACCATTGTTTACCTCCAAGGTAGTGCCTGGTGAGATTTCTCCTGTGCGTGATTAATGTTCAGAACGCCGTTGATTGATGAAATAAACCAACGAAAGACGCCAGATGTTTTCTAAAAGCAAAACGAAAAGACGCCAGATGTTTCTAAAGCAAAACGAAAAGACGCCAGCTGCTTAACGAAAGACGCCAGGTGTTTTCTAAAGCAATGGTTTTATAATCAAAACCATATCGCGATACAGGTTTGTAGTTGACGATGCTCGTTGCCGTCGGTGTGTGCTCGTATGGATAAGGATGCCGAAAGGCGGGCGCGCAGGGCAGCGGCGGCGCGCGCTCGCAGACAGGACCCTGAAGTGAGAGCCCGCGAGGCAGAAGCGCGCCGGGAAGCTGCGCGACGTCGCCGCCAAGGTCCTGCTGTACGGGAACAAGAAGCCGCATCAGCGAGGCAGCGTCGGCAAGATCCCGCCGTACGTGAACAAGAAGCTGCAGCGGCACGTCAGCGTCGGCAAGATCCTTCCGTACGGGAACAAGAAGCCGCATCAGCAAGGCAGCGTCGGCAAGATCCCGCCGTACGTGAACAAGAAGCTGCAGCGGCACGTCAGCAATCGTTTCACGTCAATTTTATCGGGCGAATTAACGGAAGAAATTTCACGGTTTAACCGATGATTACTTCCAGGAGCTTCGCCCAATCTCATCATCATTCACCTCGTGGATCTGCCGTCATTTTTTTTTATCTCAAATATAAATTTAGCAAACCCTCTTCGGTACAGTTTATATTCAATTGGTAATGTTTGTTTTCTCTCCTATGCTCTTTGATGATGTAGTCACTGTGCGCTCGTGCGAATAACAAAAGACTAAAGAAATATAATAAATAAAAATAATAACAATAAACAAGCTACACCGAGAGCTGGGCCATTATTAGAGGAACTATACTAAATCCTTCTACGAAAAGGTGGTTTGTTTGATAGAGGACGATATTTTTTAAAAGTATTCTCAGACCCTCTCTTCGGAGGGCGTCGTCCAAGGCATGAGTGGGCGAATGGCTGACACTTGCGAAGACGAAAGATGGCGCACGAAGAGCGCTGTGCCTGTTCACGCGAAGAGGAAAGCAGAGTAACATAACGCCTAAGCACTTTAGGAAAGCGACGTTGGACAGGAGGGTCTGGCGAGTCCACATCGGTGAGCTCTTCTCAATTTCTGGTATATAAAATGAGCTAGGCCAGTGAAAGTTGCTTCGAAGGACCGGCAGGCGGAGAAAACTGGGTTTCCATTCAAAGGTAAAAACGTACCTCTAGGGCATGGGTCCCGGCTCGTCCGTATGTCGAATTCTAGAAGAAAACGAAGTCGATTTATTTCGTAAATACCAGGGTCCATCAAGTTGGTAGATTACAGGAACAATCTAATAATGGCACATGATATTGATGCTTCATCTACTCCTTTTCCTCCTCCCGCTCACTTGCGATGCTGAATTATAAAATGCTGCGCTATCACGTGGTTGGCATGGCTTGGCTGAGTGCGCGCCAATTCCGCGGATTGTGCATTTCATAGAAGCGCACGTGCACCAGTTTCATGATGATGATAGTTTTCCGCGGATGCCTAACGGCGCGCAGCCAGGTTACACAGCTTCACTGTTAAATTTGGTTATTGACACGCGCCCTACCTGTGATGATAATTCACCTAAAAAGCTCGAACTGCTCCAAAACCTCGCCAAATCATGGATCGCTTATATTCTCGCATGCCACATCAGCGCTCCGCAACACCACACACACACAAACCTAACAAAACTAACCGACGTCCCGTCATGCTCGTATCCCTTGTCTAAAGAGAATGCTCCGAATTCCTTTCGCACACTCCTTCTTCAGTCGCGCTCTTGGATTTGTACAGCAGTAAAGAATATAAGTAGCCCCTTTAGAACTCCCGTAGCCTTTAGGAAATGCATGGTGTACGTATATTCAAGTGAATAGTAACAGAATTGACATCCGTTGAGAACTTCGAATCAATCATTCGTGCGTTTGCTTGCACCTATCTGTAAACTAAGTAAAAACGACCAAATACACATTTAGTCAATAGTAAGAAATATAAAGGGAATATGTACTGACTGACCATCAACTGGAATAGCCAGAACAACCATGATACCTTGAATAGGAATGAGACAAATAAGCAGCGGCATTACTGGGTGCGCAAATGTAGAGGCCGTCATATTTCTCTGTGGTTCTTTCTGCGTTTTTGTAGAAGCAGATAGATGAGCATTTATACTGGCAGCCTGTTCTCGTATTTCACGACTGAGAATGCTATCGACCAATGGCGCGGTGTTTCACTTGCATATTTCGTTTTAGACATCTTCAAAAATATCTTGAATACCTTCAGCATACAGTGGCCGTACATTTCATCTGTAACTGTTAAGAATTGCCCTAAATGACTGGTGCAAATGCGTGTGCACTGATGGGACATGAACAGTGCATTTTAATGTCTTCAATCAAGCTATCAACGCCATGAATCTTGTGTGACGCTGTAAAAGGGTGGAGAAAGTCAGGGAGTCCGCTTCATGCAGAAAAAAAGAAACATGTTCAGCGCACTGTGGACATTTTCTAAAAATTGGAGGAATATATCTGCTAAAGGCAGAAAGGGAATTTGAAGCGTCGAGGAGGCAACCTCGCGTTGCTTCACTTTCATGGACTCCACTTGGGGAGAAAAATAGTGGCGATAGTAAAATATATTAGTAGCACTCCATAAACGCCCTAGCTCTTCCAAAACGTTTATAGCGCCTGAGTAAATCTAAGATGTCTGCAATAATAATCAATCAACCAATCAGTTTATTTAAACGCACCGAGGAACATCCGTGAGGTCTTGGCGCTGGCCCACGGAAGGGCATAGCGATACTATAAATGAAATCGAGAAAATATGCAGAAGTACAAATAAATGTAAATGAAAGAGAAAAACTTAAAATATCTTCGAAACAGGGCAGAACACAGTATTAGACCCAGAGAGGGACAAGAAACAGTGTCGGAACAACATAGAGGAAAAATAGAGGGAAAGAAATGCAAGGGAACAACAAAGAAATGTTGGGACGACAAGACAAGCTACAAGTAGATGGTGACAATGATAAAGGCAGTTCATACCAAGGCATCATAGAACATGAAGTTCATTATTTCATAACAGTGCAAACCACAGATGAAAACCATGATAGGGAGTCTTGAAAAAATAATAAGGTTTAGTGTATAGGTATTATAGCGATTATGTATTCTCTGAATGGTCGAGTGTTGGCATACGTGGGCGGGTACATGACAAGGCCTTTGCTCTCTACTTATCTTGCGCGGAATTCCCAAATCAGTCCACTGGAGCAGTTCAGGGCATGTCATAGTGCTGTGCAAACGATTGAAAAGAAATAGCAGATCAGCACGATTTCGGCGGCAGTGAAAAGATAGCAGTGACAATAAGCCATCACTATGCGCAGGATCCAGTGCCAGTTCGAGGAAAGCGACGGTTGTATATTCTTAGCAATTTTCCAGGGACCCACTCGATGGCGTTACTGCTGGACTCAGAGATCCCATTGCGTATCGCAGAAGTAAATTCAAGTTGGGGTAAGCATATCACGCTGTACAATTGAAAGAAGGGTATCCGAGAGTTGAATTCTCTTGACAACCTGCAAACAGAGACGAGGGATCGAAGACCTCGCATAGCAACGCGCTTAGTGTGAGCAGAAAAGTGTAAAGTTGTGTCACAGAGAACACCTAGGTCGTTTACCTCATATACCTTACATAGCGATACACAATTAACAGAATATGCAAATGATACGCATGCAGTTTTGCGAGAGATGGTCATGACTTTTGTCTTATTGGTATTTAATGAGAAGTAATTGTTGTTGCCCCATTTAGAAAAAAAAGCAGATCTGGCTGCAGAGTATGACGGTCGCTGATGGCATGAATTTGCTTAAATATCTTGATGTCATCTGCGTAAAGAAGGAAAGCGGAATTTCGAATGACGCAAGAGACTCGTTCACAAAAAAAGTAGCCAGGGGAGTTGGCCTAATACTGACCCTTGAGGTACCCCGCTGGTTGCCTTGTATAAAGACTTTTGTCAATTTATGGCAACATAGCACGACCTATCAGAAAGATAGCTGTGGAGGAGATCGACAACTGAGGAGTCCACGTCAAGCTGACCATGTTTAGCCAAAAGCAGTGGGTGGCTGACTACGTCGAAAGCCTCACTGAGGTAACACTATATGGCGTCAACCTACCCTCTCTGAAATGCTGATGTAGATATCTGTGTCATGCATGTAGCAAGGTTTGTGAGAGTGCAGAGACGAGAGATACCCATGTGGGTTCGGAATCAGTGACTTGTTGATGCTAGATGACGATATCTTATGAAGGACAAGCTCAAAACCCTTTGACGTGGCACAGAGTAGAGAAATCGGACGATAATGCGATACGTCAGTTTTGCAGCCAGACTTAAACGCTTGGTAAACACAAAGTTGTCCAGACGCGAGGAAAAGTGGAAGTGCTCAGACATTTATTAAATATATATGTTAGTGCAGGGACAAACGTAGTGCCATAAGCTTTTATAATGGCGGAGGGGATGTCATCGGGGCCACTGGATAAGGATGGCTTCAAGCGCCTGAAACATTCATTGATGAACTCTTCGTCAAGTGAGACAGTACTAGTTGTAGGAACTGTGTTGCGCAGTTCTGTGGTAGACGTGTTGGAGCGTGAGCTAGGTCTGGTAAAAGGAAGATAAATCTGCTGCAAAACAGTCAGCAACTGATTCAACTTCCGTTCCGCTTGAGTTCAGTAGTCTCACGCAGTCTTCTCGTCTGCCATCGGGTTTGTGTAGATATTTCCAACACTGCCGTCCGGTCAGAGGCGCTTTTTTCTAAGAAATTTATGTATGAAATGTGATATCGTTTGTAAAGGTGTTTACAGAGACTTCGAAAGTAGAACGGTTCATCCTCCCACTCTGTACGCAGGGAGCTTTTGGGCTTCCTATGTGCACGATCTTTGTGTTTTAGTGCGCATATAAATTCAGATAAGAACCAATTGGGATATTTACGCTGTTTCGGCATGTTGTGTGGAATGTAACTGTGCATGCTTTCCAAAACTAGCTTCGTAAACTGATCAACTTGCTCATCAACGGTGGTTTTGTTGATTACTAGGGACCAGTAAATGGTGGACAGGTAACGATAGAGGCCGTTGTGATCACCACTCTTGAACGCAAGTCTAAGAAACTTCTTCATATTTCTTGAGGAGATCGGTTCTTCGGCTGACACAGATAGTTTTATCTTAAATGCTGGATGAAATTTATCAGGACGAACATGAAAGAAGACAGAATGTCATACATCGACGGGTTAATTATTAGACATCAAAAATCTAATACGTTACCACAGCTACTTGCGCCGCCACGGCCGGGATTCAATCAAGCGACTTTTGTATCTGCTGGCGAGTGCCATAGCCACGAGACCACCATGGAGGGGGGGCGAATGACCAAGATGGTTTTTAGCACTTGACGCATTTGGAATCGAGATTTGTCATCGGGCTGCACAGCAGATTTTTGAGCGTACTAAGGGCTGCAAAATCGGATGGGATGTGGACATGGAGAGTCTCAGCACCGGAGTATAATAATAATAATAATAATAATAATAATAATAATTACGGCTTAAACTTTGGCCGGGGGGCTGAATCGTGTGACAGCAGACAATCCCAGACCAAAATTTCTGCGTTGAAGTATCCCAAGAAAAACTATCGTCTCTAAAACACCGACTGCTCGCGCTGCACAACCGTTCACAGGCCAGCGCGTATATGTACTCACTCGATCTTGACCTGCAATGTAGTGCTGGTGGGAGATTTCGCCTCGGCGTAGTGGAACAATAAAAATTCGCAGCGTGCGCGTTAACCTAAAGTAGTCCGCAACCCGGCACGACCTCATAAGGAAGAGATCGCAGGAACCATATAATGACCGGGAGCATGAATTACAACGCATGTGAAAATACACACAACCGTTTTGACTCATTAACATGCGGGAGTGGGCAATGTCACGGGTGATTTACGGTAACACCGAACCAACCTCAGTGCTTCGCCTACTCATGATGACTCACTTCGTGGAGATGCGTGGATTTTTTGTTATGCGTTTTCCTCTTTTGTTTATAGTTTCTTTGATAGGCGTTACTGATTCTAGAATTTATTTATAATTTAGAGTTATTCTGCTCAAGCCAGAAGTATGGCCTTAAACTTTTCCTCGGCTAGTCGAAGCAGTCGTTGATTGTTATGCAACGCACTTTTATAGGCATCAACTTCAGGGTTCAGTGGATGCATAGTGTTCTCTCCTTGGATGAAAAACTGATCGATGAATTTGCGAAATCATTATTCATGGTGGTACTCACCACCTGCAAGTAGGTGGTGAGTACCACGAACGAAGATGTCGCATATGCATTTCGTGGCTGCTGCTTCTTTAGGTAACTTAGCACACAGATGATCGTTGATCCTGCTCGTAACACGTCTCAGCAGGAGGACGAACAGTTAAGCATGTACGAATTCCTCACTGATTCATTGACATGAAATTGACTCACACCATGTGTAGAACCTGCCGAATAGTTTTGTTGCAGTTCCGACAGCTTACGACAGCTCCCTTAATACTTCCACGTTTCCTAGTATGCGTCAATCTGCTCGTGCTTTCCTTCTCTTCAAGTGGGGCTGAAAAACTGACAGCGTGAAGTATCACCGCTTTTCTCTTCTCTTTGTCACAAAAAAGTTTGTTACTCAGAAAACGGCTGTGTAGAACTGGAACATACGTGGCGCCATGACCACGCCTTCAGGAGTCTAATGTGCCGAACCTTAGCGGCCTCAATACCGTGGCCACGAGTCGGTAGCTACTTGGCCTGGGCGCACCATCTGGTACAGTTCCAGCTGCTCGCCCTGGCCTGCTCGCACTGGAACAGCCAGCAAGGCCCAGTTCAGGACACCCGTTGGCCACAGAGGAACGCCCATTACGTCCCGGTTCGCCTGATGGCACCTGCTGGGTGCGTCTGCTCTCCTGGGACGAACATGTCGCTCTCGGTGACTGGCAAGGCTCGATCACCGCTGGCGTTCTGAAGGCCACGCACATCATGTTGTTGTTGTTGTTGTTGTTGTGGCCTCTAACGAGCATCATGTTCAGCGTGTGCAAACGACGAATAGCGCGCGTATGTTCAGCGTGCGCAAACGCGCGCTCATCGTCGTCGTCGCTTCCACTCTCTTAGGCTCATAACTGCCTCTTACTACACTGTTAAACAGCGAAGTAAAGGTGCGACACATACGAAAATTACACAGCACAGTCACGGAAAGAGAGGCCAGTGCGCGTATGCTTCTACGCTCGCACAGCTGTGCTGAGTGCTACTGAGTACTGCCACCGTACACGCCGGGAGCAGTCAGTGCGAGAGGGGCATAGTGAAGGGGAATGCACTATGCTCGTTGCACTACTGCACTAGGCTCTCTGCGCTGTTTTCAAACCCGAGGAAGTGCGCAACACGGGTAACCCAGTAATTCTCGTTGTGGGCCGGAGAAGCACCGCCGGAAGAGTTATTGCGAACTCAGGCGTCGCAGTGGGGCCCTCTCTTGGCCGGCGGAGTTATCGGCGGGAACTACTGTCGCACTTAAAATACAACGGATTGCATGCGATATGTACCATGGGGAAGTATAGAACCGCAAAGTGCCCCCTGATTTCCATGAGAGAGTTGAGAAAGCAGGGTAGAGGTTTTTATGACTACATATAAAGTTGACAGAGACCACAACATCATGCTGCGTGAACGGTAAGACAACAGGCATGCTGTAATAGTCAAAATGCACATGGTATGAAGGTGAAACGATTGGACCGAAAGAACAAGAAACATGTTCAGGTAGAATGCCCTGCTTTAATTGCAAGTTAGAACCAAAATATGGGCGGCATTGATAAGTGAATGTACCGAACTCGGGGGAAGATAAAAAAATAGTACAAGCGAATTATCTTTCATGTGACAAAATTGGCCGTTGGGAATGCATAGCGTTTTTACCGCATCCTCGTTGCAGAATGCACCATGCAGCTGAGCCGATTCAGAGTTTCAGTGGTATTGGGCTGATAAAAGTGAAATCGAAGAACTCCACTGTAGAAGTCGACCATCCTACCGAATTGCCAGCAGATTCTACAGCAAAAAAACGAAGGCTAGCTGCCAAAGCAAGTTTGGTTTCTGTGGACGTGCGTTATGAAAATTTCAGTAGTTTTCCCCGTCAGCAAGTATCTTCTGCTCAAAGTTTCCAAATGAGCAGCCACAAGTACAAGACCACATACATTTGCAGAAAGTGTAATGTGTACTTGTGCGTTGACGCCATGAGTGATTGTTTTTTTCCTTTGTTCACCATGAAGAATAGGAACTAACATGGAAGAAGTGCGCGCTTGATTCGTTTAGCGTTGCTGCGAACGCGCCAGAGAAGAAGCGGCCAGAGGGAAACGCGGGTTCAGCACGCGAGGAGATGACGAATACAACGAGAGGTTGCGGTACACAGCCGCAAGCAGGAAAGACGGAGGGTAGCGTGTGGAGAATGCACGTGAAACGCCATGCTGGAGGAGCGAGGCGACGTACGACAAGCGTGGAGGTGGTAAGGAGGCTCTCCGCTGCAATCGTGGTCGGCTGGCGTGCGCGAAGAGTCGGGGTGTATGGCTTTGCTTGGAAGCGAGCTCCTGACGCCCAACGAGCCGCGCCAGCCACCATCACCGTCGGGTGTAGGCCCGAGTGTGGCCTCACCGGACAAGAGCCTGGCGACGAAGTCCACGACTCTAAGCGGCCTCGGTCGCCTCCTTCTTGCTGGAAGACCTAGGAGAAACAGCATCATCGGAACCAGGCCAGAGTGCTGTTCTGTCCCCTCGAGTCACGAGTTGGAGTGCTAGGCTTCCCGTGACTCCCGTACCTGTCGTCTCCGGTCCTGGCCCACACCAGAGTAGCATCATAGCTTACGCACTACCATTCGACAATAAGCGACAGCAATGACCTCTTGTCCGCACTCATGCGTCACCTTCGTGGACTTTCACAAGTCAGCCATTTCGCGATAGCTAAATTGGCATGTTAATTTGTGTGCTTTTTGTCTTTCTTTTCTGCTCTGCAGTGTCGCGCTTTGCTTATTTATTGTGTTGATTGTTCGGTGCTCGTGTTCGTTTGTTTTCATAAAAACATCATAGAAAGCAGGCTGGCGATATTCTTGAACACGCCGTCGGCCGGCAGGCGCAACGTGTGTTCCCTTTTAGCGGCGAAGCACATTAGGGCTCCGCCTTGTGCGCCGTACATCGTTGTCGCCGTGCTTTGGTTTGTATGGAGTTCCTTAGGGGTGTTGGGGTACACAGATGCGAGCCTATGCTTTGAGTGGGGTCCGCTAGCGGGCCCTGCGGAACACAAACGCGCGGTTTCGTTGCTGAATGCAACATGCCACT
>JABSTT010005031.1:0-19172 GCA_013339685.2 Hyalomma asiaticum
TTTGATACCCTTGTCACTTGAGTCAGTGTTTATTGAAACGTAGATTTGCTTTCCCAGCGGCTTTGACGGCCTCAAACTGCCTTGAATATTTTTCAGAGAGAACGGTGTCATGGCGTTCTCCATTGCAGGTCTAATTCGCACGTCAGCTCTACTAGGTTCCAGTCATGAAACACTCAAAGGTACGCAATTCCCTGTCCTTTTCTGTTCCTTTATTGACGCGATAGCGTTAAATAGCTCGTCTCGTAAAAATTCCGGTGTCGGCGTTGGCGTGGTTGTTGTGAGCGAAAAACCAGCGTTTTCCGTGAGTGAAAGTTCGAGATAGATGCAAATAAAAATAAGAAAGAACTTTCGGTTAACGGGGGATATTACCTGCGGCCCCTCGCTACGGGGCGCGATGAGCTACGCGCTAGGCCACCCCTCATATATCCTCCGCCTTCATCTTGAGGTGAATGGAGGGCTACAAGAAACACAGACAAAGAAGAAGACGCAGAGGACTGGTGCATCTTCTTCTTTGTCCGTGTTTCGTGTATCGCTGAGAACAGCTGAAATTTTTCCTCTTTATATTAACCGCCGGCTTCATGGCCAATACCCCGTAGTGGGAAAGAGCAAAATATTAAGGAACAAAGAAAGAAAGAACGAAAAGAACACATGTATATGAACCACTACCAACTAGTTGAAGTCTGATTTTAATGGTGCGCACTTCACCGGAGAGTTTCGATGGCACACCTATGTCAAATGAGGCAAGACGAGGAACGCCAAGCAGCATCGTAACTCACAGTTTCTACCAAGCGGCCTCATGACAATTACGAGGCTAGGCGAGTGAAGAGCATGGCAACAGAAGAGAGCGCAGTGAGAATGGGGTGAGCAATCGCTGTCGCGTTCAACTTTTAAAGGAGTACTGACACGATTTTGCGGCGTCTCAGAATGTAATTTTTCGTTTTCTACCCATGTATTGTTAACGCCTTCCGCAGACGGAAGCCAGGAAACAGGTACAAAGTATTTTAGTTTGGTTTTAAAGTTTTCATCGCCCAGCACTGCAAGCCAGCTCCAGCGCAATGGACACTACGATGGCGTATGAGCACATGGTATTAAAAATCGCCTAAATCGCTGTCAGAGCGATTGGTGACCGTGAAATTGTCGTTGTTTTCGTGCCCCATGTGTAGTTGACAACAGACGACAGAGTTGCAGCGACACTATCACGAATTTCTGCTCTACGTGACTCAGACGTATGTCCGACTATGTTGCACGTCACTAGGAAACCGCCCCCTCGAAATCGAAACCGAAAGTGGGCTTTTAAGGAAACTGTATTAAAAATATATTCATTGCCTTGCGATACACCATGATACTCATTTGGGGGTTCTCCACGCCAGTGCTTTGATTTACAGCAATAATACAGAATGTTAAATTTCGTGTCAGTACTCCTTTAAGGCAAAGCTTAAAGCTCCCACAATTGTTGTATGCCGTCAACGAAGATATTATCCGTAACGAGGCAGTTCTATTCCTGTGGCGCCATTTTGCTCACATGTTCCATAAACCGTCATTAATGAAAGCAGTTATATTGCGCCCTATTTTTGATAGTAGTAGGTACCTAGATCCTCGACATCTACAATAGCGATGGGGTTTCCTCTAAAAGTAATCCCGAACGCTGAAATTAGAAATTATTTCTAACGTTAGACAAGAGTCGCGCGAGTGATCGCATGTGCAGCGCAGCACCTAAGCGGCTTGCATTGCGAACACTGTGGTTCCTATTAGACAATAAGTAGCTCGCTTAATTTCCTCAGGGCATATACATCGAACAAGGACTGTCGAGAAGCAAGTATTGACGCAACAGTGTTTTCATTAAATTTTCGTTTTGGAGAACTACTGCATACTTACCTGAAAGAGTCGCGCCTGCTCTTCGCTTTTCGAACCAATCGGAGTCGATCGATGAGTAAAAAAAACAAAAAACAAAGCATTGTTAAATTGAAAGATCTTCACGAGTCGAGCACCACCCATTCGTCGTCCGTTTACAAGGGCATATTCTTGTAAGTTTATCAGTAAATATGCTAGCTTAGTGGACAACACATTGCCGCCGCATCATGTCAGTTTTCCATCGTAAGAGCCGTATTAATCTGTTAAATAGGGGAAAAAAAGCACCTCGCCATAATGAAACACTCCTAGGCCTCTCAGAAAATAAGCGGCTGTAAAAGCAAATTCACATGTGGTACTTCTTACGGCGTGGGGAGCAATGTAACTACAGCTCAAATGTATTTTATAGGATTACGTGTGTAGCAAGAATCTGTCTCTCCTCCATTTGAACGCAATGCGTCTCAGTCCAGCCATTGTTTGCTATGCAATATTTACGTCGTAATCATAGTACATCAGCACTGCGCATGATTGATGGTGATTCTTCCATTTTTAAAGGAATGGCATACCTAGGTGCAGCCTGCACCAGAAAGTGCGGCGCATTGGTTTACGACGACGAAAGCTCCATGTCTGGTTGGAACGTTGCCGCTCACGAGATACTACATCTGTAAGCCGGCCTCAACAATTTCTCTTCCACGTTCACTCTTTATGTGCTGCGATTTGAGCACGTGCATTTATGATGCATGATTTTTCAAGCTACGTCGGTGGCTTAGCATTGCAGAGGTCACTAATTACAAGCAGGCTACAGCGGCTTGCTTAGCACGCTAGCAGTTTCTAATGCAGCAGCTGCATGACAAATGTTTAGCCTGCCAAACTCCTTATTGCAGTGATGCCAAAAAAGTCAGAAGGCATCCGTTTTGCGCGAATAGGGTTGTTAGTTTTCGGTTTTTAGGGGCGAAGCTCCTTAGGGCGTGGGTCTGTACATCCCATGGTGTTCGTTGTTGGTGATGTACGTAGCCACGTCTACTTTTATGAAAAAAAAAATTCCGAAAGTTGTGTCCTCTGCCTGGATTTGAACCCAGGCTCTCGGGTGTGCAGTCGAGCGTTCTACCACTAAGCTACGCCTGTCTTTTTTTTTTTTCTTTATTGCTAAGCTACGCCTGTGGCTGAGAAATTATCGCTAAAGGACCTAAACAGGTATAATGTCTCCCGCGGAATCTCATTAACAAACGTAATGTTACGTTGAAAAATAGTAATACACCGCTACACGACGCGAAAATGGATTGTATAACGAGGTCGAGGCATCATTTGAAAGAACACAGAGCTGCGTGCTTTGTAGCTTTGAACCCATTACGGAGGCACTGGTAATTATGGCGTAGTGGGTACTTCCCTACTTTGGCAAAATGATAAGTTATGGCGCAGGAGATACCTACCACTTCTACTTGCACTACTTTCCTCAAGCGTTTAAAGTGGCCTCTAAGAAAGTAGCTCCTCCTGCTTACGCTGTCACTGTCCTGCAGTCCGCGCAGGCCTGGCTCTAGCACAGCATATCCCCCTTAAACGCGAGATCCCAGCGTACGAATACAGTGTTTCTCACGCCTTTACATGATGATCGACTGGGCGATTTACGCGAAAGATTCACGGTTTACCGATGATTCCCTCCGGAGCTTCGCCCACACATCATCATTCACCCCGTGGATATGCTGTGATTTTTATATTTTTTGTTCTTCAGTATAAATGGAGGGGAGATAAGAAAAGCGCGCTTCGTTTGAATGTCGTAGTAGCAGACCTTTCTGTAGAGCCACACTTAAGCTCCGTTTTCTGCTTCAGGTTACATTTACAAACGCATATCTACAAATCAGAGCCTCTAGTGTCCATAGTGTTTCACGCCGCTTCTGAAATGGATTCTACATCACTAGTGTCTCTCCAGACAAAAAGGATGCAACATATTTTGTTCCGGTGGGGTAACTACGGCGTTTGCAGCGCAGTACCCTGGTAGCACTAAAAATTAGGGTGGCATGTTGCATCGGGTATTTGGAGAAAATGGGTTTAAACTGGTTTTTCGTGAAACGTGCTCGGGGTGAAAGAACCGGGTAAAATCGGATGTACCCCTATACGAACGATAGGAGAGAGGATCTCGCTTTTAGGGGAAGCACAGCACACTTGCATGGAGGAAGCCATATACAATCCATTCCTTCCCAGTAATGTCGAAATCCATACAACCGCCATCTATTTGTAGAATGCACGAGATATCGACCCCTTTTCCTCCTAGAGCGTCAGGCCCGTTTCAGTCACTTGATGATTGACGATTAGGACATGAATGCAGAGCCGAATTTTACTACGCAGGATTGCAGGAGCCATGAATATACAGCGTGGTATAAAGTAGCACTGCAAATAACATAGGAATGCCTTACGGTAGTTAATATAAGTGAAGGTTCTTTGCGATGGCGAATACTTCCCAAATTGAAAGCTCCACGTGGTGCTGAATGCGTACAAATGCGAAAAGATGTTTGCGTATTAACAGCGGAGCTCTCCTTTGTCGACCCTGAAGCGTTGTCGAGCTGTTTGGGGTCACGGAGGGAAGCAAAGCCGGCCCACTCTTCCCCTCCGTCCATCATTACATGGTTGTAATTATGCGAAGCCCACTGCGCCTTAAATATTAGGAAAGCTTAGCACCCAGTTGCGGCTGTCATCAGCGTAGCAGTGGGTGCGTTTCCATAGCACGAAGTGCAAACAAGAAATGAAGAAACAAAAGAAGAAAGGATTAATTAAAATGCAGTATGGTGAAGTATGAGGCTGGGTCAGCAGGTAATGATGGGGTGGAGCATCGAGACGCTGCCATTTGGTAAACGCCATGACGTTTTGGAGGAGTACAAATGGCTAACATAACTGGGGTGCCATCGCGTCACTATCTTGACATCATTGCCAGTTTAATTGCGATTAACGTTAAAGAGCACATTGCTGCTGCGGCGGCTTTCACGGCGTGCAACTAGGTTATATTTGCTTCTTAAAGCCGACAACAGATACGCGCATTATCGCTCGCTTTGACTTGTTGCTAATACCATTTACATTCACAGTGAGACGTTATTGAGAGTTGCTCCTTCTGTTTCCAGATAGCGGGTATGATTTCGCGTACAGCTGTGTTCTCAGCAAGAAGGAAAGATTTGAGGCAGTAGCACCCGATTATGGCAGAGCTATTCCGTTTTTCATAGTTATGAAGGAAAGCAGAATCTGGGTGACGTAGCTAGAGAAAATCTTTGCGGTTAAAACAAGAAGCCAACGATCCACAGTACATCGCACTCGACTCTGGGAGGGCTCGTGGATCTGTCCGGCTAAGAAACGTGAAGGACTCTTTAGACAAGCTTTATTTACATTATGTACATATCAAAGAGGTACCAATAACACAAGACAGGTAGTATCAATGAACAAGGTATACAATGAAGGACTATTGCATTTAAGCGGAAACTGGCTGCAAAGGGCAGAAGGGGTAAGGGAACAAGACATTGCAGCTAGATTGGTCGAGCTTTCTACATTTACACAAAATATGTGTTATCATTGACAACTATTTTATCAGCTTTTTTAAGAACGAACTACACCTGTGATTATTCAGGAAGGCTCCGTTAGCAAATGTTTTCTTTTTAGTTTGCCTCGGTTCACCATCGAGAAAAGCCCTATTAATAATATTTATGCCCAACGTTACGCAAACGAGCACTGTTGAACGGAAACCCTCTGAAGTGAGCCGGCTTTCGCCATAGCTACGTGAAATGCCGCAAGCTTTAGCGGTGGAGCTTTAAGATGACGATGATTTGGTTCGGCTAAAGAAGGACGCTAATTTTTGCAGCCTATGTCGGGAGCACGGATAAGAGTCCATGGGGGTAGGAGAAAGGGAGTGAAAGAGATAGTTAGTAGAGAAAAAGCCGTATTGCAGGGTTCCAGAACTTTTGACCACCCGGGATTCTTTGACGTGCCCTGCCAACTCACAGAACACGGAAGGCTATCATTTCAGCCTACATCCGAAAATGCGACCCGCCGCGACCGGTATCGAACATGCGTTTTGTTGGGGGGCAGCCGAGCATGTTCTAAGGGCATATTGTGCATGCACACAAAACAAACAGCCGCAAAGTCGCAGATGAGCTCGCCAAAGCGACGCCCTTTGGAACCTATTTGGCGCATGAACAAGGGTGCTAGACAGTGGCGCAGAGGTCCGTGCCCTTAAACAAGGGAGCACAGCGTAAAATTTTAAAGGGTGTAGTGTTTGCACCATTATTAAAGCATGCTGTTCACCGTAGCCCCCTAGGAATTGGGTGAAGGAAGGGCGATTCGCTTTGATTTACACGAAAAACAACTGCTCAGGATGGTCGCATAAGAGCATATGTGAGCGCATACGTCGAATGACCCACTCTGCGGACAATGCAGAGCGACAGGACGCATACTAGCGAGTAAAATTTTGACTCGTGATGCAATCTGCGGCCACTGTGGCGAGATAAATCCATAGAGCACATCTTGTGCCAGTGCGAGTAGTACAGTGCATAGAGACAATCACTTTGCAACACGTTCTGTCAGCTGGACGACCAACATCTATCAGTACGCAGACTTCTACGGCATAGACGAGACTCCATGTCGCATAAAAAGGGCGTGCGAGCACTCGTGTCTTCCAAGTTATTTTACGGGGCAGTTATCACGCGCAAGTGTGCTTCTAGGCGCTGGGTACTTATGTCAGCGTTAATTATATGCATGACATTTTCGTTAGCCTAGTGCGCTATACAGTGGGCTTGCTTGGGGACGACTTTTTGTATGCAGTGTCTGTACTTGGCAGGACGGTATTATTGGTCGTATTCTCAGTCGGTGTAGTCCTGGTGGCTGAGGTAAGCTCGTATGTATTTGTTGGATGTTGTCTTGACCACATCGATCAAGTGAACAAGCTGATGGCGTAGCCTTGCCTGTTAAACTGGGCAGCCAGCTGGTGAGACAGTGAGGCTGATGATTTATTGTTGAGTCCTAAAGCGACAGATGCTGCAGAAACAGCCGCGTCAGCCTTGCGAAATGCCTACTCGCGTCTGGATTTTGTGAGCCATGACTGGCAGGTGGACATACCGGATGCTTCGGAAGTCAATTCGAAGGCTGCCACACTGGCGACATCGTACAATCGGCGACGCGTCTGTCACGTGGAAATATGGAGCATTTGTTCTATCCAATGCGTTTGCATGTCATTGGCTCCTTGAGTTTCGGTTAGCTCAAAATTGTGACCCATAGCTCCGGCTAAGCTCAAAATGCGAGCTGTTTACTAGCTGCTGCTGGAAATAAATTATCATTGTCGGTACATGAACACACGCTCCTTGTAGCTCCGTTGCATCTTTAAGTCCGCTTATTTTTACTGAAAATAACACAGGTTATTTTTGATTGTCCGTTCGTGCCCTGGCACTGTGGTAACTACTAAGAGCAACATTGCAGAGCAATGCTCCTACAAACAGCTCATAGCAATGCAGTAACAAGTAGTTCAGTGTAAAATGAACCGTAAGCACAATAATTTCCGCCGCTTGATAGATTTCTACAATTTATTAAAGGAATAATAGCGGTACGATGCCGAAAAATACGAGCTTAATACGTTTCGGTGAAAATTACTAAACACTTTACAGACAGAGCTCTAGGATAGCCAGTCTGTGTCAGTAAATAGTGCAGAGTAATTAATCATCATCATCATCATCCTCAATAGCCTAGCTAAGGAACAGGAATTACCAATCGACAATGAACCCTTACAATGTGTAAACGAATATGTATACCTGGGACAGTTAATAACAGGAACTCCCAACCACGAAAAAGAAATTCTCCGTAGAATAAGGATGGGCTGGAGCGCATTCGGAAGGAATTACGAAATCATGACTGGAAACTTACCGCTCTCACTAAAGCGCAAAGTATTCAATCACTGTATCCTCCCAGTACTAACGTACGGTGCAGAAACGTGGAGGATAACTAAAAGACTAGAGATGAAACTAAGGAGCGCGCAACGTGCAATGGAAAGAAAAATGATAGGGGTAACGCTAAGAGATAAAAAACGAGCGGAATGGATCAGAGAACAGACAGGAGTAGCCGATATTATTATATCAATTAAAAGAAAGAAGTGGACCTGGGCAGGACATGTCATGAGGAGAACAGATAACAGATGGACAGTAAGAGCGACGGAATGGATACCAAGAGAGGGAAAACGCAACAGAGGCAGGCAAAGGGTTAGATGGAGCGATGAAATTAAAAAGTTTGCGGGCGTAAAGTGGAACCAACTCGCTCAGGAGAGGGTGGAGTGGAAATCGATGGAGAGGCCTTCGTCCTGCAGTGGACCTAAATAGGCTGATGATGATGATGATGATGATGATGATGATCATCATCATCATCATCATCCTCATCATCAGCCTGTCTACGCCCATTGCAGGGCAAAGGCCTCTCCCATAGATCTCCAATTTTCGCTGTTCTGTGTCAACTGGGCTTAATTTATCCCCGCAAATTTCCTTATCTCATCTGCCCACCTAACTTGCCGCCGTCCCCTGCCACGCTTGCCTTCTCTAGGGATCCAGTCTGTTACCCTTAATGACCAACGGTTGTCTTGTCTTCGCATTACATGGCCGCCCACGCCCATTTCTTCTTAAATTCTATTAATATGTCCATAACACGTGTTTGTTCCCTAATTTAATCCGCCCTCTTCTTGTCCGTTAAGGTTACACCTACAATTTTTTCATTTCATAGCTCACTGCGTCGTCCTCAATTTAAGCTGAACCCTCTTAGTTAGCCTCCAAATTTCTGCCCTGTAAGTGAGTACCGGTAAGATGTAGTTGTTATACACTTTCCTCTTCAGAGACAATGGTAAGCTGCCATTCATTATCTGACAATGCTTGCCAACGAACTTCACCCCATTCTTACCCTCCTCATTACCTCAGCCTCATGACTCGGATCAGGGGTCACTACCTGGCCTAAGTAGACATAATCACTCACCACTTCCAATGCATTGCCAGCTATCTCAAACTGCTGTGCTCGCCCTATGCAATTCAACATTGCTTTAGTTTCGGCATATTAATTAAAAGGCCCACTGTTCTACTTTACCTGTTTAGGTCAGTAATCGAGCTTTGTAATTCATCTCCCGAGTTGCTTAGCAAGGCAATGTTATCAGCAAATCTGAGGTTACTGAGGTATTGCCCATCAGCCCTTACACACACCTGTTCCCAATCTAGTGTTCTAAATACTTCTTGTACACATGCTGTGAATAACATTGGAGAGATTTGTCTCCTTGTCTTACGCCCTTCCTTAAAGGTATTTTGGTGTTGAGTAATTCTTACGGTTCGAATACTGCGGTTATTGCGTTGGTATGCACAGGTGCTGCGTAGAATAGCATTGTGTGTGGACGTGGAGATGTGCATCTTTAGATAACATCTTTTCCAGTCTTCATTCTGTGGCATCTGTGTCTGTGATGGAAGATATTGGTAGTGATCGATAAGTCTATTGGCCCGTGAGTTTTGAGCAGTGTTTCAGAATGTTCTGTAAGCCAAAACAGGGGTCACTATAAGCACGTTCCTCGGCACAACTAACAGTGTATTGATATTTTTTTTTTCTTTTTCTGTGTTCTTGCACCCACGCGATAACGCAGTGTTTCAGTACAAAGGGTGCCAGGTGTTTCAAAGTATTATTTAACTCATTTATGTGTTGCATTCTTAATGAAAGGGCAGTCCAGTGAAAGTAGGGTGTATCGCATCCGAACCGAAGACGACCTTTCCGTCTTTCGGTAGATCTCGTAACCTATCATAAGTTATCAAGCTAAGCGACATTACATCGTGTCTTATTTTAGTATTAATAAATTAGATTCATTCCTAAACAATTCTAGCCTATCAGCAATTCACCTTAATGTACGTAGCCTAAGAAGAAACTATGATGAAGTCAATGCACTTTTACACTCCTTCAAAATTCTTTTTCCCTCGTCTGTATGTCAGAAACATAGCTTTCACTTCAAGATAAAAACTTATTCGGCCTTCAAGGATACTTGTCAGAATACTGCAATCGAAAATCGAGTAGTTACGGT
Source organism: Hyalomma asiaticum (assembly GCA_013339685.2). NCBI lineage: Eukaryota > Metazoa > Arthropoda > Arachnida > Ixodida > Ixodidae > Hyalomma > Hyalomma asiaticum. The sequence goes on from JABSTT010005031.1 coordinate 9,905, forward strand.
GGCGCAGCCATCTTTATTTCCCCTAATTTGCATTAAAAGCGCAGATCTGATCTTCATATTGATGTCGATAACTGCGAATCCGTCTGGATTGAACTAGATCAGCCCTCTTCAGCTGATAGCGCCAACAAACTTATTCTTGGCACTATCTATCGTTCGCCTTCATCGTCTATTTTAGGGTTTTGTTCAAGTTTCAACAGTGTCCTTGATACTTTATCTTTTGAACGTAAAAATGTAGTTATTCTAGGTGATCTTAACATTGATTTATTTGATGAGACTAATAACCACTCTGAGTACGTGAACTGTTACCAAGGTCACGGGTACGAATTGTTAATCGCACTTCCTACTAGATGTATTCCTGGGCGCAGTAGCACTCATTGATCATGTTCTTTCTAACTTCCTTTCACCTGAAAAATGCGGTGTCCTTAAAGTGAAAATTACGGATCACTATCCTGTTTTCTTTTCATATGAAAGTTTCATGCATAATCGTGATTTAAGATTCACAAAAACAATTTTAAACAAGGAGGAGTTTGTGAACCATATAACTAACGTTGACTGGTCCTTCATTGAAACGTGCACAGATGCTAACATAGATTTTGGTTATCTATCTTCTCGTATTAGTAAGTGCCTTCATGACAGTATCACAACTGTCAAATGCAAGAGAATCTATTCAGCGCCGCATAATCCATGGACAACAAACAGTCTACTGACATGCATGCGCAAAAAAGAAAACCTTTATAACAAAGTTAAACGACGTCCCTACAACATCAAGCTAAAATCTCGTTATACTTCCTATTCTAACACCCTGAATAGACTGTTAAAAACTGCCAAAAAGAAATATTATGAAGACAAAATAACGCGCGCTGGCAACAACTGCAAAGAGCAACGGCAAATTATTAATTCCTTCTTAAACAAGAACACGACTGAATTATCTATTACTGAGCTCCAAGCTGCTGGCCGCGTCTTTGACCAGCCAATCGACATTGCGAATGAATTCAATTCATTTTTTTGCAGTCAAGCTTCTAGCCCGCCCTAACCCTGAATGAATCTCGGGTGCGCTCTTCACAATCATTTATCTTTTTCCAACAGACACTAATGAAATAATTAGCATCATTAGTAAACTTAAGGTGACTGCTGCTGGACTTGACGGCATTCGCACGTCCAACATTAAGTTAATTGCCCATCACATTGCCGTCCCTCTATCCCTTGTTATTAATATAACTTTCAAGACCGGATCATTTCCATTACAATTAAAGAAGGCAAAATTATTCCAGTGTTCAAGAAAGGCGACAGAACATGCATCTCTAATTATCGCCCTATAGCTATTTTATCAGTTTTTAGCAAAATAATAGAGAAGTGTATTGAGAACGTATAACTAATTACTTATCTAAATTTTCTATTTTAACTTCTCAACAGTTAGGCTTCCGACCAGCTTTTTCTACAAATCTTGCACTGCTAACTTTCACTCACAAGATTAAAAAAGCTATCATTCTGGTGAATTTGCTGGAGCATTGTTCATTGATTTAACCAAAGCTTTTGACTCCCTTAATCACAGCATCCTGGAAGTCAAACTCGAATCTATTGGTATTGTTGGACCTGCACTAACCCTAATTAAAAATTGCCTTTCCAATCGTCAAGAGGCTGTTTATGTTCATTCCACATTATCAAACTTTTTGACTACTAATCAAGGCGTCCCCCAAGGGTCCATTCTTGGTCCCCTTTTATTTTTGATTTATGTGAATGACCTTCCTCAAACAGTTACTAACTCTGAACCTTTTCTTTATGCAGATGACACTACCATACTTGCCACTGACAAATCTGTTCACTCTTTGACGCTTAAATTACAGAAGGATCTAAATAGCATTTTAACCTGGTGCAGTTGCAACTCCCTCAGTATTAACCCTACGAAAACTAAGTTCATGATTTTTCACTCAAATAATAAAGTCCTTCCATCCCCAGTCATAATCAAACTAAGCGACATACTCATTACGCCTTATAACGAATGCTCTTTTTTAGGAGTTGTTCTTGACAGCAAACTAAAATATTCTAACCAAGTCACGCACCTAAGGAAAAAACTAGCATTCGGTATTAGAATTTTAATCAGGGTGCGTAACTATTTTAACACCTCGACCTTAATCGAACTATATTACGCTTTTATTCACAGTCATATTATATGGTATCACTACATGGGGAAATACATACATAACCCATCTATCTCCCATTTAGCATATTCAGAATCAAGTCATTAGAATAATAACTTGCAATTCATATCGCAGTAATGCATCATCATTGCTTTATAACTTCAGTATGCTTCCTATTGCTAGTTTATTTAAGTATCATCTCACCATCACGCTCTTCAAGACATTGATTCATCTTCTACCATCAAGTGTGTTTTGCCATGATGCTCTACGTAACTTTAACCGAACTCGATTTGCCTCAAATGGAAATTTTTTACTACCTGCTATTCGTACTAATTATGGCCGTCATACTGGGTATTTTCTTGCTTTGTTCATATGGAATTCATTACCATCCCATATCAAACAGTGTGCCATAATCAGTCCTTTAAAAAAGAATTGTTTTCTTATTTGGTTAATTACTAAACGCATATTTTCATGATTCATTTGTTTTATCACTTTTGTTTAATTATAATTGTCTTATTGTTGTTCCGTTAAATCATTCGTTTTCTTGTTATGTTGCTATTCACTGCTAATTACGTTCTTTTTTCTTTGCAATTTCGGACAGGAGGTCCCCCGGCAGCCTAGTGCTTTCGGACCTCCTTCTGTATAATTATTTTGTGTAATATTTTATGTTTGTAATAATATTTGAAATAAACTTGAAACTTGAAACTTGAAACCTTTGGTTGCGAGCCTGCATATTGCGCCCATATTGTTACTCAGGGCAACAGAAATACTATGCCTATGTTTAAGGGTGGTCCACACTGCAGTGATGCCTTTTAGCGTACGTCTGTCACTATATGCCTTAGTTTCCCTTCACTTTGAATAGCGACGTGCACAATCGTTATCGTACAGATTAGGAGCAGCCCACGATGGGGAGGCGGCACCGGCGTATCTGAAAGACAGCCCAGGGGCGGAAGATTGCGAACAAGATAAAAAATATATTATGAACATCGCACCCAAACAAGGAATGCTGTCTTTATCCAAATGCACCTCTGAACAAGTACTGGCTTTTGCACGGTAAGCTGATTTTGTGCATCGAATAGATATATGGGATAGTTCCTCGTTTAATTGTGTAATAAACACTGAGCTACCCGAGCTTACCGAACTGATAAAGAATCTTAGCATACTATCATGGATGAAAAAATTACAAACGTATCCCTTTGCAGTAACATCACTCTGCAAATTCCTTTGCTCCAAAATAGCCAAAATTAAGCTAAGATGTTCTTTCCCTTGTAATGCTGTTATTGTGGGAAATGTGCATCGACGTGATGCGATACTGATGTCACGAGAGCCAATTGAAGCTAAACGCAAGGGCTATGACTAAAGATAATAAATAAGCTATATGAAGTAAAAAATAAATACAGTGAATAAATAACGGTGAGAACAAAAATTCTATCTATTCTGGCGGGTCCTAGATAATAGCATACCCAGTAGCACAAGGACGTATACCACAAAACAGATGCGAAACAATAGTAAACAAGACAAGCAGCACGCATAGAAGCAGTTAAGAAGCAGCTAGGTGGCTAGGTATACACTCCGTTGCACTCCATACATCAGTCATCCTAAAACGACTAAAACCATTCAATTTTCTTGTGTTATGTCTTGCGTAACATTTGATAATATTAAGTGGTTACTCAAAAGCATGAACCCGCGGAAAAGCCGCCACAGCCGATGGCCTAACAGCCAGCCAACCTTATCATAGGTGATAGAAATTTCATATTGAAGAACCTTGCCAATCTTTACACGCAGTGCGTCAAAAACTTTTACTGTATCGGTGCTTTGGAACAAAAGCACAAATATTCTGTCAACACTTAAACAGAGCGCCGTAAGAGCGTTGTCAGGAAGCCGTCGTCCTGTTTTCTCGTAGCGTCCATTGTAACTGTTAGAACTAACAGTTACAATGGACTTGGTAACTGTTAGAACTAACAGTTACAATATAGTTGGTAACTGTTAGAACTAACAGTTACCAGCTCGCCCAGTGGCCTCGCAAGCTGGTGCAGTGGCTATGACACTCGGCCGCTGAACCGGAGGTCGCGGTATCAAATCCCGGATGCGGCGACTGCAGTTCGATGAAGGCGAAATGTCGAAACACGTGTACTGTTCAATATCAGTGCACGTTAAAGAACCCCAGGCAGTGAAAATTTCCGAAATCCAACGCTACGGCTTCTCTCATAATCTTATTGCGGCTTCGGGGCATGAAACCTCAGAAATTATTAACTGGCCCAGTTTGCCATCCCAGTGACCTAAAAGGCTTGCCGATCGATCAGCTTGCATGCGCCATTACACTAACGCTAATAAACAGTCTTGAGTCCGCTCAGGATTTTGGTATTTCTGGTGTATCTACTCGACCCCATCTCCAATATGAGGATAACTTTATTTTCGTGGGTAGATTCCATTTCTCCTTTCGTCCTAGATACGCACTCTTGCACATACTCTGAAGGTTTGATTAAATTGTCCTTCGTTCTCGAAGCTAGTGGAAACGCTTTTCCATACCTTTTCCAACCAGGCTTTGACGAAACCACTACAGAAAAATGACAAATTACTTGCGTGGATAGCACCTTATCTTTCAATGAGAAGCCAGTGTGTTACCATTGATGGCGTAAGCTCGACTTCCGCCCTCGTGAAATCAGGTGTGCCTCAAGGATCAATTTTGGGACCATTGTTCTTCCTGTTATTTATAAATGATATTTTACTAGACTTACCTGTAAAAATAAAGCTTTTCGCGGTGTAAAAGATGGCAGATGACAATTAATCATAATAAAACAGTGGCAATGAGAGTTACGTATAAGAAACAGCCGCTTTTGTTTACCTGTCGCATCGCTGGTCATGCTTTATCGGAGGTCACTAAACACAAATACTTAGGACTAATACTCACATCAGACTTAAAATGGAAGGAACATATTGAAACAAGGGCAATGAAAAAGCTCGGTTACTTGCGAAGGACACTCGCAAATGCTACACCGCACATCAAACTTCTAGCATACAAAACTTTTATTAGACCAATATTAGAATACGCAGCTGCTCTGCGGGATCCCTTTACTATGTCCAACATTAAAAAATAGAAATGGTCCAAATAAAATCTGTGCGTTTTGTGTTTAATTGTTATAGTTGGCGCACATCACCTTCACTTCTTTTATTTAAAGCTGAGCTCGGAAAACTACAAGAAAGAAGAAGAACGGAGAGGCTGAAGCTTTTTTAGCTCACTTTTCAGGGTAAAACTGGAATTAGCAAAACAGTGCACATTAAACATACAAGTGAATGCGCTGTGCGCTCATGTCATTCGAAGAAAGTTGTAGATTGCATAAACCGCACAGATACGTTCAAGTATTCTTTTTTTCCCAGAACTACCCGTGAATGGAATAGCCTAACAGCCGATATTGTGAAATGTACAACAGTTGATTTATTCCTAAATGCACTCAATAACCATTAACAAATTGTACTATTACTTACTGTATGACCACGCATTTGCCAGAGATACGTATTGCTTTTCTTTGTATTCAGTACGTTCCAGTGGGTGAAATTATGCTATTTGTTGTGCTTTTGTTTTTCCTAAATTGTTATAAAATGTTCCAATGTATGCTGTTTGCACTGTGTATCATTTCTTCCATATGGCTTTTTGCAGTTATTACTGATGTCACTCTGTCTGTGTGCATCTATTATGTTACTCTTGCAGCGAAGAGTTCTGTATGCCCATTCCTGCTTAAGACCTGGTAAGCAGGTCAGGAGTATGTAATAAATAATAATAATAATAACAAATACGACGGGGTATCGGTGTATTCATGCTGTATTCTGAGCATCTGCGTTGTTCCAATAAAAGAAATTTTAAAGACGGAATCCAAACACGACTCAACGGAACATAACTTTCAAGAAATGATTCTCGCTTGAGTGTCTCGGCGCACTCCTCTACCGCTGCTCCATGCAGGTGGCGACATTCATAGTTCGGTAAATGCCGCGGATTACGAGGGTATATCCGCCACGTTAGTGCCCGTGCTCTGACTCTTGCGCGTGCCAAAGTAAACGCCCACGTTGGTTTTGTGAAAGTATACCTCGATGCTGCATACCCTTGGTAACGAATCCTTCCAACAATGGTTGAAGATTTACATTTTTGAAAGATCCAAAACTAGTCCATTGCTAGCACAAAAGTGTTTTATGCCAAGGTCCACCAAGAAATCAGTGACGTACTTCCGGTAACAGTAGTGAACTTTGAAAATAACGAACTTGCATTCACACTGAAAAAGTTCCACCCAGGCGGACTCGAACCCTCCTTCAACCGGGCTTTGACGAAAGGAGCTGGAAGCTCCACGGATATACCACCCCCACATCGCTCAAACAGGGAACAGATGGACTTTATATTGACACGTGCGGTTGTTTTCCTTTGTTTAAAGAGAACGCTGTTATAACCTTCCGGTGAATCACGCGCTTGCTTTGATTGTTTGCGGTGAGCAAACGGTGAGTTTTCTGTTACGCCCAACGCAGGCGGCGTTTATCTTGCATGTCACTTCGGGAACCGTGTCGACCATTCTTGAAACTTTGCATGCTGACGCGCACATTTGAGTAACTTCTGGAATTCCAGAGATAATGCGAGAACGCGTTATGACGTGTGTATAAAAGCTGACTCATTGTGCTGCTTGTCGTTTTTCTGTCGACCGACGACTATTCAGCCGCTATTGCTGTGCATTGTCATTGGCTTTATTTTGCTGGGCACAAGTTGGCCCAATAAACAGTTCGCCTGACATCGCTTGAGTTCTGCGTGCTTCCCCTTGAGTGCTGGGTGCGTCACGACCACATGACAATATGTTCACTACAGCGATTTATAAGTTACATTTAACTGCCTTCCGGTTAAAGCAAAGGTGTTTAGTACAGTGAACTATGGTGTTTAACAAGCAAAATTACTCTTAAATTAACATCGCCTCATACTGCACCCTTGGTTCGCGTAGGTTCGCTGCGGTGGTACCGCCATCTAGTAAGTAGAGATAGAGCGAAGCAGAGTGTCGTGCTGATTCGCGCCGGCAGTCAGCGCTTCGATAATGTTCGCGCCTCAACCGCCGAGGAAGGTCCCTGGCGGCGTCGTGACGGCGCGTTCCACGAGCAAAGTACCAGCGCGTTCGCTACAAAATTTGTCTTGCGTGGCCAGGTGTGTTGAGTTGCGACGCGCACTGCCTCAGGATCGAGAAGACGGTTGTAAACAAGTAAATCATTCTCCTTTCGTTGCAGTGGGCTGTGTTTTCACAAAACGATCCGCTGACAACCTGTTCGGTTTCTCTTTCAAGGCGTCACCATTTGCGGACGATCCCCGATCATGGCAGGCTTGCGCAAGGCTCTAGCGTGTGCAATTCAGTGTTTCCAGAGCAGTGTGAGTCGTTCGAAAACTTTGTCTCCTGTACAACTGCCGAGAATCCCTGCGCCGTGTCGAGATGCCGGTGATCTCTTGATTAAACGTGTTCTTATGTCCACAGTACCCAAGCCATCCATCTCCCGCCCCTCGATTCGCCAGATTGCCGCTTATGCTTTCCACAACTCCGCGAAGGTAGGTTTAACTTGCCTGTTATACAGATTCCTGTGACAGAGGGATCAACCACGTTTTTATTTCCCTCCCCCCCCTCCCCAAGAACAATGACTCCTGCAGATCCCACGCAATGTGAGAATCGGTGTCTTGCGAAACAGTCAGCGTGGAAATTTCCCAAGACAAGTTGTTTGGCATTCGGCCAAGCGTTACTATTAGGAGCAAGGTCATTGTGGAAAGCTCAGGAGTACTCACTCATGAGCATGCTCAACAAAGGGCAAACTAGGAAGAACGACAACACCGTTGTGACTGAATAGTAGCTCATGGTACGATGTACGGTTGGCACTCACGTTAGTTCATAGTCGAGACGTCTGTCTTGTCCGGAAATGCACCATACAGTGCGTTGCTGTGTCGTCATGAGCGTCCTTCTTTGAAGTATTTGTACGGAATCGAGCAAGGGTGCACAAAATCATACCGAATGGTAGCAGAGCATATGTGTTGCTATGACAATGCTTACCACACACTAGATTCACGTTACAGAAGCACCATCACTATAAGTGCAGCTGCAATATGTTTACTCGTATATCGTGTGGCAAGAGCTGCCGTAGCGCAGTTGTAGCGTACTTGCTTGGCAACCGAAATGTATACTTTTTGCTGCCCCTTGCCTGCGATAATTCTTTTTGAGAAAAAAATACCGGCGAGCTGCACACTAGTGCTGCAAAGAGTCAGCTAAGCGCGGACAGCTACGCACTAGTGCACTATACTGTATGAGGATGTGCTGTGGTCTGCACGCTTCCCTTCTGCATTCCCACCGACCCCGCCTCACCTTCCTTTCCCACCCCTCCTCAGCCTCGCGGACCTTTTTCAATCCTTGCTGCACTATGCTGTACATTGCTATGTTATGGCACAGATATGGCACTAGCGATTGCGAGGAAACGCGAAACGCTCCGAGGCAGTTTTCTGCGGACACCAAAGATTTAATGTTCGCCTTAAACAGTTTCGCTCTTACAATTATAAGTCGCAACAACTGACGGTCTCCTAGCTGAGCTTCCTTTTTTTACTAGTCCTGCCTGGTATCGTGTAGGGCATTGAAGCGCGTAATAAATGAAAAGAAACATCAACAGCATAATCTTAAAGGCGTAGTGAAGTTAGGGCTGAATCTTACTGCATGGGCTACCTTGTCAGTTCAACATTCAACTAAATTTTGTCACTGCGTAAAAAGTGAGAAGCTGGCACGTACCACTCACTAGTTTTAGGCGTACCTCTCAGTAGACGTGAGGACACATTGCTTCTTATAGGCATCATTCATTCCTATTTAGTCAGGACACCAAGTAAGCTAAAACAAGCGAGTGAAATGATAATGTAGTCCCTCACAGTTCTTCTCTTTCATTAACTGCTGAAGTCTAGTTTTGCTTGGTATTCTCTGTAGCGTCTTGGAAACTGTAAAGACATAATTTATTTTTTGCCAAGTGGGTAGACGCGTCCAGTTTCTTAATGTATTTGTTATGAACTCAATGAAATGTAGCTGTTTTGTGGGGCTTGCAGGCTGGATTTAAACACTGCGCCGTGGAGAAACTTGGCCCAGCACAGC